>JAULJZ010160868.1:0-26855 GCA_032270985.1 Heliamphora pulchella
CCTTCGTGGCATCTGCATCCATAGGAACGACATAGTGCTGCATCGCCTATACTATAGCACGCGTTGTAACGGCCTGCATTATCTCATGGACTTGTAGCTCTTCCAATTGGTCTTCAAGCTACACTTTCTCAGTTTTTACTGTCTTAATTGTTTGCTTCAACGTCTCGGTTTCATTTTTAAACTTATTGATGTGCTTGTCCCTTTACTCAAACACAATCACAAGGTCGGCGGCTAGCATTTGGCGATGATCAAGCCACAAATCATCTGTTTGCGTGCCCTTGTCAACTTTTGACACATTCCTCTCAGCCTAAGTTCTCTCATACCTTTATAGCTTTACCAAAAGAGATTTCAACTCACTAATTAGTGATGCTCTAAATTTACCATCTTCATCAGGAACTTCATTGGATGTCCTACATTTCTTTTCACCACCTACTTTTTCACATTCATTATTCAACCTATCTTTTTCATACTCATCCAGGTCTACACCATGAGAAATGTCATCTCCCTCATCCGCAGCTGAAACTTTCTCACCTTCCCTCAAATCTGAATAGTGTATATCACTATCTGCTACTACCACATTTTCAACATCTGTATACATGCCAATATTAACCAAATCAGGCTCTCCAACACTTGCACTGTGGTGGATATCTACAGGTTCATCGTCTTCTCTCTCTATTTTTGGTTCCTCTTTGGCATGGGTTAAATGCCTTTCATGTTTAGCAAACTTCCGTTGTTTCGTTGGTATTGCTTTGAGCTCTGAAAGCATAACCTAAAATGAAACGTTTGGTGTGTTAATAATAAGTACAACAGTGAACTAGCAGTGAATTAGCAGCCAGTAATGAGAACTGCTAGCACTGAGAACATAATGGGTATAATACAATGAGAACTATATACTGGTAAGTATGTCACATGACAAAATGAGGTTTGTATAATTGTCACTGTATTGTGCACATTACAATGAGAACATACCTGCTCCTCTGAGATATGCTCGAGATTGATGTATCTTGTTTGCGCTGCCATTTTCTGAAGATCCCATTTCAAAAATCTAGAAAATTCGTAAGCTACATCTGGTTTTACTATACGTGTGCGCTCACAAAACTAATACTGCAAAAAATATTAACACTTGTTTAATTTGACCCAAAATTCACTAAAAGTACAATGTTAGTAGGTTGTTTGCTTACCAACAAAGCCAGCACACATCCTGTGACTTTGTGAGGGGTGCGATGATTGATCTTTAGCGAAGTAAGCAATGTGTCATGTATTGCCCTCGCCCAATCATACTGCATCATTGCTGTGAGACCCTAACCCGTTTTATTTTTTGTCGTTTTTCGACGTGTGTTTACCATTTTTGTTTCAGCATATTCATATGCGTTTTTATGCATGTTCGGGGTTAGATATGCATGCAGGGTTGGTTTTCGAGGCCGTTGTGCGCTGTGATGCAGATTTCAAAAAAAAGAAGATATTTTGTGGCCTATAAATATCTAGCGTTAGATATTTTTAAAAGATATTTTAGAAAACTTTCTAGCTAAGTTTTCTCGTTTTCTCTCTGCTTTCTCTCTGCTTTCTCGGGGGCCCAAGGCTCGATTTTTGATGATCCAACAGCGGATCCCTACTATTGGCATCAGGGGCTACGCGTTCATCCGGATATAATTTTATTTCAGCGAAGTTTAATTTTGTACATGGATCGAGGCGTCGAATTTTTAACTCAACGAGGTAGGATCCTAGACTCTCAGGTCTTATAAGGGTGCTACGTGTAATCGTGAGTGTTTTTACCGTTTCAAAATGCATGAAATCTGATTTTATTCTAAAAGTTGGGTTTTGGGTTTAAAACCATTTTTCGTTGATTTCAGTTGGATGAAATCATGTTTTGGGTGTTTGTTTCGAGGTTTTGGTGTTAGGCTTGGGCGTATGTATGTCCGAGGGTGTTGGATGGGAGTTTAGAGGCTTCGATTCGAGGTTTGGAGGGCTGAAACAGTAGCTCGGGGTTGTTTTCGCCTGGGTTCAATCGACTGAACCAAGGGGATCAGTTGACTGGATCACAGTTCAGTCGACTGGATCGTGAGGTCAGTCGACTGACCAGTGTTTTTGGGGTATTTTTGTGCTTTTTCCAGTAGCATGTTTGGGTCGACTAGATGGGGTTCCAGTCGACTGGGGTCCTGTGTTGGGCGCTTGGTGTTTTGGTGGTTTTGGTTGGTCGTGTGGTGGCCTCTCAGTCGATTGGGTTATGAGGCTCAATTGACTGCTCTGCTCTAGTGGTTTTTCAGTTGATTGAATTATAGGATCCCGTCAATTGAAGTCACAGAGAGGGTGTTGAGGCACGGTTGTGTGCGTGGTGGTTAGTACAACGTTGGGTGCGAGGTGTGTGGGTCCGTTGTCTGTTTTAAAGGTGGTTTCTGGTGAGAACCGTTTTGTGGGAGATTCAGGTGTTGGTCTCTAGGTTAAGTTTTTGGTTTTTTACATTGTTGGTTGTCCCGCTGAGTTGTTCGGGTGAGCGAATGACGGGTGTGTGGCATGTGATGTCGTGTCGGGTTATGTGACATCGTTATGTGGAACGTCATGGTTATACGTGTTTCTGTGCTTATAAAACTATGGTTAGTTTTATTCTTGCATGTTGCAGGATGCGTATGTGGTCCTATGTGGTTATATGTGATCTTGAAGCATTTAAGGCTTTGGTTTTGTATATGTATATATTGATTCGGTATTATCCCGTGGTATGCAGTATTATCCCTTGGTGTGCGGTGTTATCCCGTGGTATGCGGTATTATCCCGTAGTATGCAGTGTTATCCCGTGGTGTGTGGTGTTATCCTGTGGTGTGCAGTATTATCTCGTGGTTTACGATTTTATCCTGTGGATGTTTGTTTGAGTATAGATCTTTATCTATGTGGTAGAATCGTTAATAAGGCTTGTGAAAGTCGGTTCTGTGTTACATGAGGGGCTAGTGGAAGTCTTGGCTTGTAGGAGTCTATCTTTGCTGGTGAAGCATTGTATTATGTCTGTATATCAAGTTATTTTCTAGGCTCTGATGTGTCGTGATACAACACCATTTTCAATGCTTTTTTCTTGAGGTTCTTGGAAGTCCTCGTATAAAACCGTTTAAAAATGTTTTCATCTGGAACTCGTATGAGTTCAGATATAAAATCGATTTTATGGCTCGTGTGAGTCAAAAACTGCACCTCGTTTTTCGAGCATAATTTGTTTATATTGCATACTTGTCTAGTTTCTGATGAACTTTGGCTCACGGTGTGGAATTTGAAATATTTTTCAGGTACCGGTCATGATGGTTGATTCGGGGTGGTTGGAGAGGCGGAAGAGTTATAGTCTTCCTTTTTGTTCTTTTAAACTCTGTATGTTTATATGTTTTTTTTCTGGTGTTCGTGTAACACAAGCCTTTTTGGATGGATATATTAAATGCATGTATGCTTTAATTTGTGAGTAAATATCGGGTTGGGTGTTTGTATAGTTGTTTATGGGTGTTTCACGTGACCAAGAGTTTGGGGTGTGACAGAATGGTATCAGAGCTCTGGGTTCGAATACCTAAGAGCGTGGGAAGGGTGCATCACCATGTGAGGTTGATTGCGTGTGCTTGACTGCATGTGTTTAGATGTTTTGATAACATGAACATGTTAGCATGCGGGTTATGTGTGAATGTTATGTATATGTGAGCATGGGGGTTGAACCTTGGGATTGATTAGTCTTGCCTTTGGGCGTTTGGATTAACAAACTTGAGAGCCAAGTTAGAAACGCATTTAGTTGATGTGATTTCTAACAGAAAATCTGAGTAGGTTATCCAGATTGATGCGTCACTCTTATCGATTCTCCTCGGTATGTGGAGTTTGTTTAGCATGAACTTACGTGACTACATGTTAGCATGCTAATGTGGTTTGTGCTTATATGTTGCATCTTATGTTCTATGTTTCTTTTATGTAGACGTGATGTCTGTGCGGAGAGGACGAGCCTGTGGTCGAGGCCGTGGCCGTGGTTTTGGCCCAGGGGATGTGCCTATCCCTGATGCTGAGGATGCAAATTCTCCCCAGAGACCGATGGACGCAACTGAGATGCTGCGTGTGCTGGTTGGTTTTATCTAGCAGCTGGTTGAGGCAGCCAGAGGTGAGACCGTTAGAGAGGGAGTGCCTGAGTCGAGGGCTACAGTGGTGATGCGAGAGTTCAGACACATGGATCCTCCTACTTTCGCTGGGGACCCTGATCCTACAGTGGCTACGGAGTGGTTGGAGTTGATGACTCGGATCCTTGACACGCTGCAGATAGTTAAAGATGAGTTGCGGGTTTCCTTTGCCACGTTTCAGCTAAGGGGTGATGCTCACGAGTGGTGAAAGTATGCCAGAAATACTGTGGGGGTCACATGGGCAGCGTTTACTAGAGTCTTTCTGGAGAAATATTTTCCTGCTTCATCTAGAGACTTAGATAGAGAGGAGTTCTATACTCTCACCCAGGGAGTGACAGGTGTCATGCAGTGTGAGGTCAAGTTTACTAGCCTGTCTCGTTATGCACAGGAGTTGGTGGCGACCGACGAGCTGAGGTCGAGGCAGTTTGGGCGGAGTTTGAGGCCCGCGATCAGAGAGAGAGTGGCTGGCATGGGGCTGCGTGTGTTTACAGAGCTAGTGGAGGCAGCAACGAGGATTGAGAATACCTTGACAGAGATTTTAGCTTCCAGGGAGGCCAGGACACCACAGGGTGGGACAGAGGCACAGATAGGTGTGCGTTACGGCAATAGGTAGAAATTCTATGGCCTTAGTTTTCATCCATCTGGATTATCACAACAGTTTTCTGTACCATCACCATCAGTGGCTTCGTCGGGGAGGCCAGAGCAGAGGGAGGTTAGATGTTATCGGTGTGGACAGTCGGGGCATCGTGTGCCAGATTGCCCGCAGTCGAGACAGTTTTGGAATCCATAGTTGAGGTAGTCCCAGAGTTTTGTATCAGATCAGTCACAGGGGAGGGAGCTGCCGATTTGCTATTGATGTGGTTAGACAGGACATATCCGCAGCACCTATCCCCAGAGAGAGAGTGCGCCGAGCATTGTAGGCACACCAGAGGGTTAATTTGTGCAGGATCGTCAGCAGCATCCGGCAGTTCAGACTTCCTGAATTGCAGGTGGGGGTGCTTTAGTACAATTGGTGCGGCAGCCGACAGTGCCTGGTTATGGTGGGCAGGCCAGAATGACGCAGGGCCAAGTGTATGCACTTACAACTCCTAGTTCTTCCAGGGCACCGGTCGTGCCTGATGATATAGATGTTTATCCACTGTGCAGAGGTATTTTCTGAGTATGCAGGCTTTAGGCCAGTTTCTTCATTTCATTTGTTGGGGGTTGGTGATGGACTCCGTCGGTGGTGTGCTGTGTTGACACAACAATTAGTAAGGATGTGAAGTTGGGGTGATTTATAGATCCTGTGTCTTTGAGATAGTTAGCCGTTGTTTAGGATACCTGACCTTGTTTGACTATATCCTAGGAATGGTTTGGCTGACCACCTCTTATGCCTGTGTCGTTTGCGATCGACGGTTTGTTTCTTTTTGGCCTTGTTTTAAATTTCGGGGACGAAATTCCGTTAAGGGGGGTAGAGTTGTGAGACACTGACCTGCTTTCTTTTTTGGCATTTTTTGACCCGCGTTTTGCATTTTTGCTTTAGCATGTTTATATGCGTTTTGATGCATGTTTGGGTTTAGATATGCATGCGGGGTTGGTTCCTGGGGTCGTTGGCCGTTGTGTTGTGAATTTTAAAAAAAAAAGACATTTTTCGGCGAACGTATAAATATCTTCCTTTAGATATTTTTATTCAAAATATCTTTCCCTTACTCTCTCTAGCTTTTGAACCAACCCAAACGCTCTGCCTTCTCTCTAACTTCTTGGGGGCCCAGGGCTTGATTTTCGATGATCCAACAGCGGATCCTTGCTATTGGCACAGTTGGCTACGCTTTCATCCGGATAGTGTTTTATTCCGTCAAAGTTTGATTTTGCACGTGGATTGAGGCATCGAGTTTTTGACTCAACGAGGTAGGATCCTAGACTCACATGTCTTATAAGGGTGCTACGTATAATCGTGTGTTTTTACCCATTAAAAATGCATGAAAATTTGATTTATGTTTCAAAATAAATTGGGTTTTGGTTCAAAACCATTTTTAATTGATTTCGGTTGGATGAAATTGGGATTTGAATGTTCCTTTCGAGGTTTTGCGGTAGTTTTGGGTTGGGCACGTTCGAGGGTGCCGAAAAGGTGTTTGAAAGCTTCGATTTGTGGTTGAGATCGTGGTTTGTGAGTGTTTGAGAGTTTTGGGGGCTTGAAACTCAAAAACAGGAAAATCTTGATTTTTCTCGGGTGCCTGCTCGCTCGAGCGCCCGATGTTCACTCAAGCGGACTAGCTGCGCAGGGCCATTTTGTTTTGATCATATCTTCCTCATTCGGACACGAAATTGGGTCGTTCTTGTACTCAAATTGAAGGATCGAAAGTCTTCTTTCCTATGACACCTCTCTCACAATAAAATTCATTTTGTAGAAAAAGTTATGATCAAAGTAGTGAGGGTATGTCAAATTTTCTTAACTATTTTTCATCTGTGTTGGCCGTGCTGGGCGTGTGGGGGTTCGTGTTGGCCGTGTTGGGCGTGTGGGAGCCCGTGGCTGTTGTGTTTGGGCCTTGCGGGTTTCCTTTGGTTGTGTTTGGCTTCTCGATCGATTGGGTTATTGGGCTCGATCGACTACTCTCCTCTAGTGCTTTTTCAGTTGGTGGGATTATGGGGTCCTGTCAATTGAAACCACGGAGAGGGTGTTGGTCATTTCATGCGGAGTGTTGGGGCGTGGTTGTGTGCGTGGTGGTTGGTGCATCATTGGGTGCAGGACGTGTTGGGTCCTGTGTTCTTTCTAGAGATGGGGTTTTGGTGAGAACCGTTTTGTTGGAGGTTTGTGTTGGCCTTTGGTTAGATCGTGTTTTGTAGGTTTGTTATTTGTGTTGGGCGCGTGTGGGCGTCATGGGTCTGTGTCGGGTGTATGACGTGCATGGTTAGATGCGAGTTTTGGGTGCACGGTTGTGTTTGTGGTGGTTAGTGCATCATTGCGTGTGGGGGTTTGGTTTTGTTTCTTCGTTTGGTTTTTCACCCAGCGTTGACCGCTCGAGTGGTGATTGAGCGCTCGAGCGGTGATTGAGCGCTCGAGCGGTGGTGTGGCAGTGATGTATATCGGTAGGGGACCTCTCGAGCGGTGGTTGACCGCTCGAGCGCTCAAGTGGTGTTGGCCTTCGGGTTAGGTTTTGGTTTTCTGTGTTGTTGGTTGTCCGAGTGAGAGGATGGGTTGTCCCATGAGTGGACGTCTGATTGTGTGGCTTGTGGTGCCGTTATGTGAAGCATAGTGCTTTACGTGGTTATGCGCATTTTAAACTCTAGTTTTAATTATGCATGTTGCAAGACGGATATGTGGTCTTACGGTATCTAAAACTCTGGTTTTAGTTACACATGTGTGTGTGTGTGTGGTTATGTGGATGGACGGAAATGTGATCCGATGTCCCGTGGATAGAAAATTGGTCCTATGTGTGCTGGACGAAAAAGTGGTCCGTGGACAAAATTGTGATCCACCGACAGAAAAGTGGTTCGAGGAATATTAGTCGGGGTTAACATAAACGGAAAAGTGGTTCGTTATGTGTTAACTCTAGTTGAAAATGCTTGTGTGTGTGCATTGTAATCGAAGGGACGAAAATGTTATCCTAACGATGCACTTGTGTGCGATTATTTAAAGGACGGAAACGAGGTCCTGAAGAGACATGTTGTGCGTGTGTTTCACATGAGGTGTTATGTGGGATGCATGGGTTTCGACGTGTAAGTCGCATATGTCGTGTCAGTTCCATGTGTTGCACAAGTTGACTCCGGTTAACGGTGTAATAGTTGGGGCTATGGTCCTTCGGTGAGAGTTCGAGAAAATCTTTGTGATGGGTGTGTACCACCGTGTTCCTGTTGATCTGTTGTTGTGGGGTATGAGGGTCGATTTTATCTATCATAGATTGCATGTACTGCATTGTGGGACGGATAAAACTAATTTTAAATTATTTTTTAGACACGTGTGAGTCGTGATATAAAAATCGTTTTCAAACCGTTTTCAGGGCTCTTGTGAGTCGACAATGGTTTTTATCCTCGTTTTTCCGTTTGCATGTGAAAATTATTTTAAAGGCTTGATAGAGAGTCGAAAACTGCACCTTATTTCTCTAGCATGTTTAGGTTATATTTCATGCTTGTCTAGTTTCTACTAAGTTTTGACTCACGGTGTGGGATTTGAAATATTTTTTAGGTACCAATCACGCTCGTTGATTTGGAGGTGCCGGAGGGGTGAAAGATCTGTAGTCTTCCTTTTTGTTCTTTTGAATCATGTATATTATTACATGTTTGCGGTGTTGGAACTGCATTTTATAAGCTTTTGGCAATTATATACAATGCATGTATGCTTTATATTGAGAGTGTATTCTCGGGTTAGGTGTTATGTTTGATTGCTTGTGGGCATTTCACGTGACCCGGAGTTTGGGACGTGATAGAATGGTATCAGAACTCCGGGTTCGAATACCTAAGTGCCGTGGAAAGAGGGTGCATCACCGTGTGAGGTTGATTGCGTGTGCTTGACTTCATGTGTTTAGATGTTTTGATAACATGAACGTGTTAGCATGCGGGGTATGTGTGAATGTTGTGTATACGTGAGTATGAGGGTTGAACCTTGGGATTGATTAGTCTTGCCTTTGGGTGTTTGGATTAACAAATTTGGGTGCCAAGTTAGAAACGCGTTTAGCTGACGTGATTTCTAGTAAGGACTCTAAGTAGGTTATCCAAATTGATGCGTCATTCTTGTCGATTCTCCTCAGTATGTGGGGTTTGTTTGGCATGAACCTATGTGGCTACGTGTAAGCATGCTTATGTGGTTAGTGTTTATGTTCATGCGATGTGTTGCATCTTATGTTCTGTGTTGCTTTCATATAGACGTGATGTCAGCGCGGAGAGAGCGAGGCTGTGTTTGAGGCCGTGACCATGGGTTTGGAGTCGGTGGTGGACTCCGTGGGTGGTGTGTTGTGTTGAGACAGCGGTTGGTGAGGATGTGAGGTTGGGGTGAGTTGTAGATCCCGTGTCTTTGAGATAGTTAGCCGTTGTTTAGGATACCTGACCTTGTTTGACTATGTCCTAGTAATGGTTGGGCTGACCATCTCTTATGCCTGTGTTGATTGCGATCAACGGTTTGTTTCTTTTTTGCCTTATGTTGAATTTCGGGGACAAAATTCCGTTAAGGGGGGTAGAGTTGTGAGACCCTGACCAATTTTCTTTCTTGGCATTTTTTGACACGCATTACGCATTTTGCATTTTTGCTTTAGCATGTTTATATGCGTTTTTTATGCATGTTTGGGTTTAGATATGCATGCGGCCTTGGTTCTTGGGGTCGTTGGCCGTTGTGTTGCAAATTGAAAAAATATATATACATATATTTTCTAGCGAGCCTATAAATATATTCCTTTAGATATTTTTATTCAAAATATCTTTTCCTTCCTCTCTCTAGCTTTTGAACCAACCCAAACGCTCTGCCTTCTCTCTAACTTCTTGGGGGCCTAGGGTTTGGTTTTCGACGATCCAACAGCGGATCCTTGCTATTGGCACAATGGGCTACGCATTCATCCGGATAAAATTTCATTCCGTCGAAGATTAATTTTGCACGTGGATCGAGGCATTGAGTTTTTGACTCAACGAGGTAGAATCTTAGACTCTCTTGTCTTATAAGGGTGCTACGTGTAATCGTGTGTGTTTTTACCGGTTAAAAATGCATGAAAAATCGATTTATATTTCAAAATAAATCAGGTTTTGGTTCAAAACCGTTTTTGATTGATTTCGGTTAGATGGAATCGGGTTTTAAATGTTCTTTTTAAGTTTTTGTGGTAGTTTTGGATTGGGCACATCCAATCGTGCCGAATCGGCGTTTGGAAGCTTCAATTTGTGGTTGAAATGGTGGTTTGTGAGTGTTTGCGAGTTTTGGGGGCTTGAAACTTAAAAACAGGAAAATTTGGGTTTTTCTTGAGTGCCTGCTCGCTCGAGCGCCCGATGTCCGCTCGAGTAGACTAGCTGCGCAGCGCCGTTTTGTTTTGATCATATCTCTCTCATTCGGACTCGGAATTGGGTCGTTCTTGTACTCTAATTAAATCCCCAGAAGTCTTCTTTCCGATGACACCTCTCTCACAATAAAATTCATTTTGTAGAAAAAGTTACGATAAAAATAGTGAGGGTATGTCAAATTTTCTTAACTATTTTTCATCCTTATTGGCTGTGTTGGGCTTGTGGGGGTCTGTGTTGGCCGTGTTGGGCGTGTAGGAGCCCGTATTTGTTGTGTTGGGTCCTTACGGGTTTCTTTTGGTCGTGTTTGGCCTCTCGATCCATTGGGTTATGGGGCTCGATCGACTGCTCTCCTCTAGTGATTTTTCAGTTGGTAGGATTATGAGGTCCTGTCAATTGAAACCACGGTGAGGGTGTTGGTCATTTCATGCGGAGTGTTGGGGCATGGTTGTGTGCGCGGGACGTGTTGGGTCCGATGTTCTTTCTACAGATGGGATTTTGGTGAGAACCGTTTTGTGGGAGGTTTGTGTTGGCCTTTGTTTAGGTCGTGTTCTGTAGGTTTGTTGTTTTTGTTGGGCACGTGTGGGCGTCGTGGGTCTGTGTCGGGTGTATGACGTGCATGGTTTGATGTGAGTTTTTGGTGCACGGTCGTGTTTGTGGTGGTTGGTGCATCGTTACGTGCAGGGATTTGGTTTTGTTTCTTCGATTGGTTTTTCACCCAGTGTTGAGCGCTCGAGCGGTGGTGTGGCATGTGGTGCCGTTATGTGAAACATAGTGTTTTACGTAGTTATGTGCATTTTAAACTCTAGTTTTAATTATGCATGTTGCAGGACGGATATGTGGTCTTGCGGTATCTAAAACTTTGGTTTTAGTGACACGTGTGTGTGTGTGGTTGTGTGGACGGACGAAAATGTGGTTCGATGTCCCGTGGACGGAAAAGTGGTCTGATGTGTGTTGGACAGAAAAGTAGTCTATGGACAGAAAAGTGGTTCGAGGAACGTTAGTTGGGGTTAACATGAACGAAAAAGTGGTTCGATATATGTTAACTCTAGTTAAAAATACTTATGTGTGTGCGTTGTAGTCGGAGGGACGAAAACGTGGTCCTAACGATGCACTTGTGTGCGAGTATCTGAAGGATGGAAACGAGGTCCTGAAGAGACATGCTGTGCGTGTGTTGCACGTGAGACGTTGTGTGGGATGCATGGGTTGCGACGTGTAAGTGGCGTGTGTCGTGTGAGTTGCATGTGTTGCACAAGTTGACTGCGTTTAACGGTGTAATAGTTGGGGCTATGATCCTTCGGTGAGATCCGAGAAAATCTTTGTGATGGGTGTGTACCACTATGTTTCTGTAGAGCTATTGTTGTGGCTTATGAGGGCCGATTTTATCTATCATGGATTGCATGTACTGCATTGTGGGGTGGATAAAACCAATTTTAAATTGTTTTTATGACTCATGTGAGTCGTGATATAAAAATCATTTTCAAATCATTTTCAGGGCTTTTGTGAGTCGAGAATGGTTCTTATCCTCTCTTTTCCGTTTGCATGTGAAAATTGTTTTAAAGGTTTGATAGAGAGTCAAAAACTGCACTTTATTTTTCTTGCATGTTTAGCTTATATTTCATGCTTGTCTAGTTTCTGCTGAGCTTTGACTCACGGTATGGGATTTGAAATATTTTTCAGGTACCGATCACACTAGTTGATTTGGAGGTGCCGGAGGGGTGAAGATATGTAGTCTTCCTTTTTGTTCTTTTGAATCATGTATGTTATTACATGTTTGCAGTGTTGGAACTGCGATTCATAAGCCTGTTGGAAATTATATACAATGCATGTATGCTTTATATTGAGAGTGTATTCTCGGGTTAGGTGTTATGTTTGATTGCTTGTGGGCGTTTCACGCGACCCAGAGTTTGGGGAGTGACAGAATGGTATCAGAGCTCTGGGTTCGAATACCTAAGAGCCGTGGAAAGAGGGTACATCACCGGGTGAGGTTGATTACATGTGCTTGACTGCATGTGTTTAGATGTTTTGATGACATGAACGTGTTAGCATGGGGGTATATGTGAATGTTGTGTATACGTGAGTAAGGGGGTTAAACTTTGGGATTGATTAGTCCTGCCTTTGGGCGTTTGGATTAACAAACTTGTGAGCCAAGTTAGAAACGTGTTTGGCTAAATTGACGCGTCATTCTTGTCGGTTCTCCTCGGTATGTGGGGTTTATTTGGCATGAACCTATGTGGCTACGTGTAAGCATGCTTATGTGGTTAGTGTTTATGTTCATGCGATGTGTTGCATCTTATGTTCTGTGTTGCTTTCATATAGACGTGATGTCAGCGCAGAGAGAGCGAGGATGTGTTTGAGGCTGTGACCATGGGTTTGGAGTCGGTGGTGGACTCCGTGGGTGGTGTGTTGTGTTGAGACAGTGGTTGGTGAGAATGTGAGGTTGAGGTGAGTTGTAGATCCTGTGTCTTTGAGATAGTTGGCTATTGTTTAAGATACCTAAGCTTGTTAGACTATATCCTAGGAATGGTTTGGCTGACCATCTCTTATGCCTGTATCAATTGGGATCGATGGTTTATTTCTTTTTGGCCTTGTGTTGAATTTTGGGGACGAAATTCCTTTAAGGGGGGTAGAGTTATGAGACCCTGACCCGTTTTCTTTTTCCGCGTTTGTCGACGCGCGTTTAGCATTTTTGCTTTAGCATATTTATATGCGTTTTGATGCATGTTTGGGTTTAGATATGCATGCGGGGTTGGTTCCTGCGGCTGTTGGCCGTTGTGTTGCGATTTTTTTAAAAAAAAAAGTATTTTTCGACAAGCCTACAAATATCTTCCTTTAGATATTTTTATTCAAAATATCTTTCCCTTCCTCTCTCTAGCTTTTGAACTAACCCAAACGCTTTTCCTTCTCTCTAACTTCTCGGGGGCTTGAGGCTCAATTTTTGACATTCCAATAGCAGATCCTTGCTATTGGCATGGTGGGCTACGCGTTTATCTGGAAAAAATTTCATTTCGTCAAAATTTGATTTTGCACGTGGATCGAAGCGTCAAGTTTTTGACTCAATGAGGTAGGATCCTAGACTCTCATGTCTTATAAGGGTGCTACGTGTAATCGCGTGTGTTTTTACCGGTTAAAAATGCATGAAAAATCGATTTATGTTTCAAAAGAAATTGGGTTTTGGTTCAAAACTGTTTTTAATTTATTTTGGTTGGATGGAATCGAGTTTTGAATGTTCCTTTCGAGCTTTTGTGGTAGTTTTGGTTGGGCACGTCCGAGGGTGCCGAAAAGGTGTTTGGAATCTTCGATTTGTGGTTGAGTTGGTGATTTGTGAGTATTTGAGAGTTTTGGGGGCTTGGAACTCAAAAAAGGGAAAATTTGCGTTTTTCTCGGGTGCCTGCTCGCTCGAGCACTCGATGTCCGCTCGAGTGGACTGACTGCGCAGAGCCATTTTGTTTGATCATATATCCCTCATCTAGACTTGGAATTGGGTTGTTCATATACTCAAATTAAAGCCCCATAAGTTTTCTTTCCAATGACACTTCTCTCATAATAAAATTCTTTTTGTAGAAAAAGTTATGATCAAAATAGTGAGGGTATGCCAAATTTTCTTAACTATTTTTCATCCGTGTTGGCTGTGTTGGGTGTGTGGGAGCCCGTATTTGTTGTGTTGGGTCCTTACGGGTTTCTTTTGGTCGTGTTTGGCCTCTCGATCAATTGGGTTATGGGGCTCGATCGACTGCTCTCCTCTAGTGATTTTTTAGTTGGTGGGATTATGAGGTCCTGTCAATTGAAACCACGGTGAGGGTGTTGGTCATTTCATGCGGAGTGTTGGGGCATGGTCGTGTGCGTGGTGGTTGGTGCATCGTTGGGTGCAAGACGTGTTGGGTCCGGTGTTCTTTCTTGAGATGGGGTTTTGGTGAGAACCATTTTGTGGGAGATTTGTGTTGGCCTTTCGTTAAGTCGTGTTCTATAGGTTTGTTGTTTGTGTTGGGTATGTGTGGGCGTCGTGGGTCTGTGTCGACTGTATGACGTGCATGATTAGATGCGAGTTTTTGGTGCACGGTCGTGTTTGTGGTGGTTAGTGCATTGTTGCGTTCGGGGGTTCGGTTTTGTTTCTTCATTTGGTTTTTCACCCAGAGTTGAGCGCTCGAGCGGTGGTTGAGCGCTCGAGCGGTGGTTGAGCGCTCGAGTGGTGTTGGCCTTTGGGTTAGGTTTTGGTTTTCTGTGTTGTTGGTTGTTTGAGTGAGAGGATGGGTTGTCCGATGAGTGGACGTCTGATTGTGTGGCATGTGGTGTCGTTATGTGAAACATAGTGTTTTATGTGATTTTGTGCATTTTAAACTCTAGTTTTAATTATGCATGTTGCTGGACAGATATGTGGTCTTACGGTATCTAAAACTCTAGTTTTAGTGACACGTGTGTGTGTGTGGTTGTGTGGAGGGACGAAAATGTGGTCCGATGTCCCGTGGACGGAAAAGTGGTCCATGAATGGAACAGTGGCCTGTGGATAGAAAAGTGGTTCGAGGAACGTTAGCCGGGGTTAACATGAATGGAAAAGTGGTTTGTATATGTTAACTCTAGTTAAAAATGCTTGTGTGTGTGCGTTGTAATCGGAGGGGTAAAAACGTGGTCCTAACGATGCACTTGTGTGCGAGTATCTGAATGACATAAACGAGGTCCTGAAGAGACATGTTGTGCATATGTTGCATGTGAGGCATTGTGTGGGATGCTTGGGTTGCAACGTGTAAGTGGCGTGTGTCGTGTGAGTTGCATGTGCTGCACAAGTTGACTCTAGTTAATAGTGTAATAGTTGGGGCTATGGTCCTTCAGTGAGAGTATGAGAAAATCCTTGTGCTGTGTACCAGCGTGTTTTCTGTAGAGCTGTTGTTGTGGCTTATGAGGGCCGATTTTATCTATCATGGATTGTATGTACTGCATTGTGGGATAGATATAACTAATTTTAAATTGTTTTTAAGACTCATGTGAGTCGTGATATAAAAATCTTTTTCAAACTGTTTTCAGGGCTTTTGTGAGTCGACAATGGTTCTTATCCTCGCTTTTTCGTTTGCATATGAAAATTATTTTAAAGGCTTGATAGAGAGTTGAAAACTGCACCATGTTTTTCTAGCATACTTAGCTTATATTTCATGCTTGTCTAGTTTCTGCTAAGCTTTGGCTTACGGTGTGGAATTTGAAATGTTTTTCAGGTACCGATCACGCTAGTTGATTTGGAGGTGCCGGAGGGGTGAAAGTTATGTAGTCTTCCTTTTTGTTCTTTTGAATCAAGTATGTTATTACATGTTTGCAGTGTTGGAACCGCACTTTGTAAGACTGTTGACGATTATATACAATGCATGTATGCTTTATATTGAGAGTGTATTCTTGGGTTAGGTGTTATGTTTGATTGCTTGTGGGCGTTTCACGTGATCCGGAGTTTGAGGTGTGACAGAGTGACAGTAGATTCTTCCAAAATTGAAGCCGTAATGGGATGAGAAAGACTTCTCTAGGCTTGCAGCGCCTATGACATGCCTTACGAGGAAGGGAATTAAGTTTGTGTGGAACAATAGTTGTGAGCTTGCCTTTTAGACGCTAAAGACGAGGTTGACCAGTACACCTATTTTGATCGTCCCAAAGAGAGGACTCGGCTATGCCGTTTACTGCAATACATTGCACGAAGGGTTTGGCTGCGTTTTCATGCAACAGGGCAAAGTTGTGGCTTATGGGTCGAGACAGTTGAAAATTGATGAGAAGAACTACCCTACACATGATTTGGAATTCGCGGTAGTGGTCTTTGCTCTAAAGACCAGGAGGCACTACTTGTACGGAGAACGATTTGAAGTATTCTCAGATCATTAGAGCTTAAAGTATTTATTCTCGCAGAATGATTTGAATTTATGCCAGAGTAAGTGGATAGAGTTCTTGTGAGATTATGATTTCGATCTATAGTATCATTTGGACAAAGCCAACGTGGTGGCCGATGCCCTTAGTCAGAAATCTTTGTGCTCGCTAGCTTACATAGCCATTAGGGAGTGGAGTATGCTTGGGGAAGTCGGGAAATATGGCCTTCAGCTGGGTGAGTTCGGTGATCGCTTTACCTTGCTCACAGTGGTTTCTCAACCCACCCTTGTTCACTGCGTTATCGAGGCTCAGCGATCGGATGCAGAGAGTTTGATGTTTCGGGAGCGAGTCTTGAGTGACAAGGATGCCAAGGAGTGGACTATCCACTCTGATCAGAGTTTAAGGTTTGTGGAAAGGATCTTTGTGCTGGAATCATGTCGTGGGAACGTTCTTCGTGAGTTCCATCATTCGTGCTTAACGGTGCATTCGGGTGGCACCAAGATGTATCATGACGTATGTAAACAATTTTGGTGGATGGGTATAAAGAAAGACATTGCGCTTTTCATCTTGCATTGCCTTACTTGCCAGCAGATGAAGGCCGAGCATCAAAAACCAGTTGGTCAGTTGCAGCCGTTGTTAGCGTTGAAGTGGAAATGGGAGAATATCACCATAGATTTTGTTTCGGGCCTTTCGAGGTCGCCAAGGGGGCATGATGCCGAGTGGGTCGTGGTGGACAGGTTAACTAAGTCCGTGCACTTTCTTCCTATTCATATGACGTATTCTGCTGATATGCTTAGCAAGCTTTATGTGGGTCGTGGGGACCACTCAAGCGGACTGTCGGTGAACAGACTTTTTAAGTCGCGGGTTAGCCTTTTTCTCACATTTTTTTCTTTCCTCTCTCTCTCTCTCTCTCTCTGTAATAGAAGTTGAGAGCTAGGGTTGGGTTTAGAGGGTTCTTGGAGCTCTCTATACTTCTCTTGGTAGTGATTCCTTACTCCCCTCTCGATTGAATACTCGTTTGAGGCTCGAGCTTGGCGTTGGAGACTTCTTTCTCGCCTTTCGATTGGAGATTCTTGTGATTAGAGCTTGCTAGGATGGTTCTCTCAGTGCTAGAGCTTCAAAAAGATAGGATCTATGACTATCCATGAATATCTATGTGATATGGGTTATATATTTAAAAATATGAACGTAAATGCACGAAAATAGTGTTTTAGAAGCCCGAAGTTAGGGTTTGATGTTAAAGGATGTTAAATCTTAGATTTATGAATGATCTAACATGATTCTATCTTCTTGTTTTCATTGGATGCCAATCGAATTGAAAAATGGTGGGTTAGGGCTTGGGTTAGAATCAAAACCATGAAATTTGGGACTTTCGAGGTTAAGGGGCTCATATGTTGAAATTGATGAAATTATTGGACAAATTGGGATTGTATTAACCTATTGCATATGCTTTCCATGATTTTAAATGATATGAAAAAAATAGTGGGTGTTGGATTGGGGGTTTGGTGTAAAATCTGCAACCCTTTGGATTTGAATAGTATAAAAGTGTTAACTTGGGGGGTTTTGAGCCTTTATATTTGAAAATATGAATTAGGAGAATTTATGTGATGGTTGAAATTAGAGCCGTAATGGTGTAGGGTTCGGCGAGAGCAACCAGGTTGACGGTTGGACTCGTAGTTGGTTGTTAATGAATGTGATATAATTAAAGTACCGTGTGACAAAATTGAATGTTTAAGTTTGGGCACGAGTTGCTCCTCAGTGAAAGACCAGAAACTTGCGCAATATAAGATAAGCCCTTCCTTCGGGTTAATTCCTGTAAAAGCGTGCTCTTGAACAGTCCACCCATCGATGTTTTCGAAGGAAATCAAAAATGTGTACTCTTCACGTCGGGCTATAGAATGAGTATTTATCCATTAGGTCTCGTGTGGCCCAGTAGTGATAAATACATTTAGGTTTATAGGTACCATCCGACTTTGGTACTTAATTAAATCAATGAATGAATTGGGTTGGTTGGGCAATGGTGAGGTGATAGGTCATAATGGTTAGCTCAACTAAGATCATCGAATTTTGAACTATAATCTTTACTTGAAAGCTCGGTTATGTGACGGGAGCTTGATTGGGACAAACAGAATTAGTTTTGGAGAAATTTATACGTTGTATCCTGCATAACCATCCTCGCATGTCATGTATATGTTCATTGTTAGTCTTTTTCTTACGAGCCTCGGCTCATGTTATTTAACAATATTTCAGGTGATAGCGAGAAGCAAGTACTGGAGTAAGATGGATAGTTGTTGGACCTTTTTGAGTAGTTAATGGAATTACACATTCATTGATTGTATCTTTTGAGAAATAAAATTGTAAATGTAATTCTTACTTTGAGCACTTGAATTAATATATTTTTGGTTAGGATACCCGTGTTTTAAGGCCTTAAGGCCATAATTTCATGAATTGTATGTATGTAAGGGCGTTGGGCTCGTTTTAATGGGTTGAATCCCTTATTTTAAACTGAAGTATCATGACCTTAAGGGTTTTCTTCTGGGTTTTTGGTGTATACTGGGTTATTTCATTCTCAAATGTATGTTTTACTTCTCAAGTTTGCCTATTTAAAACCATGCCCCGTTAATGGAAAAAAGAGGTGACTTTTTAACACTTAACCAAATTTTCAGACTGTTGGGCAGTGAACTCTCGGGTACCTCACTGCTCGAGCGGTGAGGAGCCCACTCGAGAAAACTCCGCTAGGTGACGTTTTATTGTACTTGTCTTAAAATGTTGTTTTTACTAGATGTTTTTAGGGTATCCTTTGGGGTATAAAAGGACTGTTTTTGAGGGTTGTTTATAAAGGAAATTGGCTCTTGCATCTTTATGTTTGATGAGAAAATTGGAAGTTTGGCTTCCTTTAGTGAGTATTTTCTCAAATCGATTTCTTACTTTCAATAAATTATTTGGGTTTTTATTATTACGAAATCGGGGCGTTACAAATTTTTTTCTCAAAATGACCAATTTTACATCGAATATAACTTCAGTTTGGGTTAAAAGAGTGGTAATGGATAGTTATTATTATAGAGTTGTATCATTTTAATTACACATGTACTGCATGAATATATGTGTTGTGACACCCCACCTCACCCTACCAAGCATAATACATCATTGAACAATATAAATGAAACCCACAAAATGAAGAAATGCAATAGTAGAAAAATGAGAACGACTTCAAAGCCGAGAAACCCTAAATGGCCTGAACGAGTGAAAAAGAGCCAGAAAGTCAAACAAACTATGTTAATTGAAATGATATTAGACTAAACCCAATTGAGGCGAATCAATATTCTATATATTCAAAACAAATATACTAACACAGTGTATGGGGCTGATGTGACCTAAAATAAAGCTAAGACCCAAATGACCTAAAGGATGACAAGAAATCCTACCCTGAAAATACTCTCAAAATCCCTGCGACCAATCTATAAGAACAAACTGAGTGAAACCAAATGCCATACCTCTGAAACATAATTCCTTAGAGGAGTAAATAAGTATCACATGTACTCTAAACTAACAAAACAAAGCTATCCTTACGAATTGTGACCCCAAATCCCTAAAAATGTTACAAATAAAAACATATGTTAAAGTTTGCATGAGTTGTATTTGACACCGCAATGCACACTTGTCAAGGCCATGCGGCATCTAATCAAGAAAGACTTTTGTACAACCCCACCTAAACTTGAAAATTCAATGCCTTAAGAAAAGAAACAAGAAAAAAAGGCAAAGGAATAAAAGCGAGAGATAGAGAGAGAGAGAGAGAGAGAGATTGATTCTGCTGGAGATAGGGAGAGAAAGAGGAAGGTAGGGGGAAGGGGTTGCAGCCACCAACCACCACTATCGGTATACCCTCCTCCACTGTCTCCACCAGTTCCAACCATCGCTAGGGTTGTCGTTTGCTGCCGTGAGTCGAAAGAATAGATAATTGTTTAGTTTTAAACCAATCAGGACACCACTACCACAAGCCACCACCACATGTAACCACCCAAGTCCCTTCTTTTGCACTTTCACTTGAAAATGGAAATAACTTACACAAAATGATGGAAGTTAGAGGGAGATCCAAAATCACACTAACCAGAAATAGGTTTCAGGTTTCGACCACCACTTTTGGTGGTTTTGACCACTCTCCACCGTGTAGCTTGCCATTAACCACAACCCAAAACCTCTTCTTAGTAACTCCTCTATAAATAGGAACAAATCTCACTAAAAATGGTTGAGCCATCACCAAGATATGAGCTTGCAAAGATGCAAATTCGAAAAGCCAAATTAAAATATGAAAAACCAAATTTCGAGTTACATGCCCTAGCGACCAACCAAAATTGTGAGGTCACTACAGTGTGGACCTTTCCAATGACATAAAGTTTTCTAAGAATACCACCGAAAAGGCCTCTAAATGGAGCCCAAAAATGGCTCCTCAAATGGATTGAAATTATCTTTTTTGAAAAAGTGAGAAATAGCTGACATTAAAATTTTTCCCCCATTCATCCAAACCTTAGTTTTCATTCTAAGACTATCGTTAGAAAGCACATTCTCCTACATTTTCAATGATATAAACTTTGACCAAAATTAGCTTTGCTAAGGCTCTCAAGATGACGACCAAATTTGAACCCTTAAACCATTTTCATCAATTTTACATATTTGTCACTTACACTTTCTGAACCTTTTTCTTACAATTTGCTCTTCCAAACCTCAAATGCAAAAACTAATGCCTTACTTGAACTCAAGAACATCAAGAAAACCCAGATCGCCTAAAACACATTTTTCGAAACCTAGGGATAAAATTACCATTTTACCCTTACCAATCATATTTCAGAACCATTCATAATCCCTTTCCTTTTTAAATACTTGTTTTGTGCTACAAAATACTTGTTTTTGATATGTTCGTTACTTATTTTTTATTTCATTTTGCATGAACAAAGTGAGTTTATTTATATTCTTGTTATTATGAATTTAACAATAATTTCTATATACTCAGAATTATTAGTATACTTGGGATTTGTGTACATGATGTTGATGGATATTGATGAACTCTAAGATTTGGTTAATGTAGTGGTCCTAATCAAGGCAACAAATAATGATACTAGAAGGAAAATGGTATAAGGAAGGGAGATATGCCAGATGATCGACAAAATTATATAATGTCCATATGTTTATTTTAGTAAAGTAGGTCCTTATATATCTGGTGGATAGTGTTGAACCAGAAAAAGGCCTGAGAATGCTAATAGTTAAAAATTGCTATATGCTCTGTTGAATGATATTAAACCATGATAACTCTAATATCTATGTTCTTACCAACTTTTGTGATGTTGTGATTTAAACTGTTTTTAAAGGTATGAGCACAAGTTTTGGGAGAAGATTTATTTTGTGTTTTTATGTTATTATACTCTATGTTCCCTCTTTTTTGGCATGTAATATTCATACAACCCAAGATGTGGGTCTGAACTTGTATGTTTGAATACTTAACTCTCACACTCTAGTCAATCCATGGATGGCTTTTGTAGTGACCCGACCCTTTTTAATTTAAAAAGGATTAATCATTGATTTTGAGTAAGAATTAAAACTTGATTTCGATAATTCTTTGGAGAGTAATTTGGGCTTGAACTCGCATGATAAGATATGTTCAATAAAGAAAATAAGGTTCCAAAGGATATCGGGACAAAAATATGCGAAAAGTGTGTGAAGAAAAGTGACATACCTTTACTATTTTGGTCATAATATTTTGTACAAAATGAATCCTAGTATGAGGTTAGAACCATTGGAAAGTAGACTTCTGAGGCTTTAGTTTGCGCACAAGAACGACCCTATTTGGAGTTCGGATGAAGGAGATATGCTCATTTGAAGTCGGAACAGCAGTATAGTTGCGGAGACCAATCGATCGGTCTGTGTCGGGTAAAGGCTATAAGTTACGGATTTTGGCTTTGTTTTTTCATTTCTCACCTTCCTCCTCCCTCTCTAAGGTTAAAGGGTGGTCTAGGGTTCTCAGTGTGGAGCTCCTTGAAGCTCTCTATGTTCGTTGGAGGTCGAGATATTGTCGTTTCCTTGAGCGAGCTACCGTTGAAGGGCATGGATGATCATGAAAGCTTCTCTGTAGTCGCTTGTTTTGGGTTTTGTTGGAGTGGAGCTCGTGGGAGGTTTGATTCATGTTGGTGGAATGTCTTAAAGGGAGGATCTATGACTATCTTTGAAGTATTGTTTGATATGAGTTGAATATTTATATTTATATACATGAAAAACATGAACATCTATGTATTTAAAACCCTAGGTTAGGGTTTGGTATTAAAGTAACTTAAACCTTGTGTTTTCTAGTGATGTGGGATGAATCTACCTTAATATTATTATTGGAGCATAATAAATGTGTGATTTGAAATATTAGGGTTTATTCGACTTAAAAACCAAGAAAATTTGGGCTTTTTGGGTTAGTGGGTTTGAATGATGAAATTGATAAATGACTTCGTAAAATTTGAGTGTGGGAACCTTTAATTGGTGTTTAGGAAAAGTTAAAATTTGATTATTTCCAAACTCAAGGAAAAATTGGGGGGGGGGGGGAGGGGGGGTTTGGGGTCGGTGGACCCGAATGATGAAATTGGAACTTACTTTACTTCTTAAATGTGTTAACTTCATAAATCTTTGGAATTGACAAAAATGGTATAACAGGGAATTAAGAATTTTGAGTAAAATTCATGAATCTAAAGGATGTGTAAGATGATGAATAAAATTTGAGGGGTGTGATAACCTGTTATATTTGCATTCCACGAGTTAGTGCGGCATATAACTATGTCGGATGTTAAAAAGTTGGGGTTTTAATATAAAATCGAAAAACACATGTAATGATATGGGTTTGACGAGAGGAACCAGTGTTGGGTTGGACTCGTGTTTGAGAATGTGTTTAATTATTATTAATCATGATCATTTTAGAAAATTGTTAATGTATTTAATTCCTTGTATGGGTTGCGTGTTGGCGAGAGGAACCGGGTTTTAACGGTTGGACCCGAGTTGTGACATGAGTGGTTTGATGGCATTGTGTTGGCGAGTGTGGCGTTGGGATTTTGAGGATTTTTGGAAAGTGTTAAAAAATATGGAGATTCAAAGATGTTTAGAAAATATTTTAACACCTTGAAAACTAAATTTTGAAAACCCATTTTTATTGAAAATAGAGTCACAACTTAGTTTTTGAGGGTTCGGGGGATAAGGTACGAATCAGGGATGGTATTAGGCACCCCGTTCGCCCAACCGTAAGATTGACCTATACAAATCATCATTGGTTCTTTAATAAGATTTCTCAAATGCATGTAAATAAAAAAAAAGTGGAGGCAAAGAGGAAACATCCAAAATCAAATACATAAAATACATAACATATGTACATAGTACTCCAAATCAAAACAAATAAAGGGATAAAATCCTAAGTCTGCATACAATTTCTAACTAAAGAATATATAGAGCACTCTGACATGCAATATTCACAAAAATAAACTAACTATCATGATTTGCATTCAAGAACAAAAACATGTTAAAATTATCTAAACATGAATTGTTACAAAATAAGCTAAACTATTCTAAACATAATTTTTGAAGAAATTAACTAAAACATACATATTATCAAAGCAAACTAGTTTAACATGATGAATTAATAAAAATAATAATAAAAGATGCATGAAAAATCCTAAAGAAAGTTTACAAATGAAACTTATACTAGAAAGGAAAGAGGTTAGAAAAATGCTATTTTAACAAAAGAAAATCTAATTATTTATATTTTATATTTTAAAAGAGATAAAAAAAAATAAAAAAGAAAGAGAATAAAAGAGAAGGAAGTTGCATTTTTAGAAAATATAGCTTAGGAACTTTTTTATCATTTTTGGATTTAATAAGGTAAAAGAAAAGAAAAATAAGAAAAGTACTATAAAATGAAAGTAAATTACCATTAGAAAGGAAAGAAAAGACAAATAAGTAGAATACTAGTAAGAAGAAAAATAAAACTACATTAAAAGAAAAGAAAGAGGAAAAGGAACATTAAAAGAAAAAAAATCTACGTTATAAGAAGAAAAACAAAATAAATGAAACATTACGAGGAACTTAAACTACATTAAAAGAAAAAAAAATAAAAAATAAAAAATGGAAAAGAAATATTAAGCTAAAAAAAATGAAATGGAGCATTAAATTAATGTTACAAGAAAAGAAAAAAAAATGAAATAGAATGCTAGTGAAAGAAAATTAGACTAACTAAAAGAAAAGAAAAGAAAATAAATGTTAGAACATTAAATTAATATAAAAAGAAAAGAAAATAAATGAAATAAAATACTAGAATTAAATTGGTGTAATATTGACAATTACAATTATTTTCATGTAAATGCTTTGATTATAACAATAACGACATTGTTAGTCGTACTGTAAAATTATATTAGCATTATTTAATGATGATTTAATAAACTTAATACAGATAAAATAACTAATATTTGAGTAAACAAATAAACAATCTAAACAAAATTAAACAAGCTAAACAAGCTGAATATATTCATTAAAGATGAATTCTAATGATTGAAACAACTATACAATATAAAAGAAGTAAGACAATGAAATTAACCCAATCACTCCAAAGAGGTAGAAAAATGGAGTTCAGAAAGACAGGGGATCCAAACTAAGTACCTGGATTGCTAAGGAATCATCCAGTAGGAAAGTGGTGATGCAGTCCTCGGGCGATGATCCAAGTTAGGGTTTTAGGACTTCAGTAGGGTTTCGGTGTCGATATTTCAATAGGGTTTCGGCGTCGGGGCTCCGATTACTCGGTGACTCGGCAGAGCTTCTCTCACTAAACCTCTCATTAAAATTTTGTCCTTGAAAACGTACTAGGGGTACGGTATTTATAGTGTTTATCAACCAATTAGATGTTGCTACGTTTTGCGACACGTCAGGCCATTTGGAGTTGGTGGTCGCCAGGTTCAATATGGCGGTCGCCATGTTTAAAAGAAGTTCCACAAGATTCTATTGGCGGTCGCCATAATGTGAGTTGGCGGCCGCCAAGTTAAAGGTGGCGGTCGCCACTTTTGGCTATGGTTTCCAAGAGATTCTATTGGCGGTCGCCACAATAAACATGGCAGTCGCCTTACTTGGACAGTAAGTTTCGATGGTTTGCCAAAATTTCATTGGTTTGAAGGTTTTGGGTTCAAATACCGAGCTTGGATCACTTCTCGAGGATCGAACTGAGACACTATTCCAACTGTTTTCATCATCGGATTCACCTAAGATTGGGCAGGGTCAAATTGGGGTGCCTACAGTTGCCCCTCTTTGATATAACTTTCATAGCAACGCATGATGTAAGTTATATCAAAAGTCCAGAGACAACAACCATTTGACCGAGCCATCAATCTTAGGCTACAAGCACACAAGCATATATAAGATGTTGGTCGTACTCAAATTTTCATTGAGCTACCTACGTACCCCTTCGCTAGGGATCAGACCAAAACGTGGTTCACGGGGCAAAATGCAAAAATGATGCATGACAAATATAGTGTAATGCAATGTGAGTTAGTTTAAGGTCATGAGAAGGACCGATGAGTTAGTTTAAGGTCAGGAGGAGGACCGACGAGTCAGTTTAGGGTCATGCCAGTTTAGGGTCATGAGGAGGACCGAGTAAGTTTAGGGTAATGAGGAGGACCGAGGAGCCAGTTTAGGGTGAGAAGGACCGACAAGTCAGTATAGGGTGAGAAGGCCCGACAAGTCAGTTTAGGGTCATGAGGAGGACCGATGAGAAAAACATCGAACTAATAGGTCGAGTTAAGCCCTAAAAATTCGGGACGAGGTGCGGGATAAAGTTATAACTTAAAATTTAGATCTATCGAAAGCGAGATTAAAAGTCAAGTTACGGCTTAAAGTTAATCTTACCGAAAGGGGATACCATAAATTAATAGGTCGAGTTAAGACCTAAAAATTCGAAACGTGGGATAAAAATAATTAAAAACCAAGTTCCGGCTTAAAAAATAATTTTATCGAAAGAAAAACCACATAAAATTCTCTTGAAGTATTTTTTGGAAAACACCTATGATTTCCAAATTATTTTTGAAAAGCACACAAGATAAAATTTTTCTAAAAATTATTTTAGCTAATAAAACAAAGAGAAAGTAACTTAAAAATACATGAATAATAATAATAATAATAATAACATACAACGAAAGCCCCAAACAGCCCCTTAAACCCAAAAACGTCATTATAACAAACGAATATAGGGCCGCCTACTTTGGAGTTGGCAGTCGCCATAACGGGAATGACGTGACTGTTGACATGTTGGCGACCGCCTGAACAGAACCATTCTGACATGGCGGTCGTTGGATATAAACCCCGACGACATGACGGTCGCCATGTGTTCGTTCAAGAACCTAGCGGTCGCCATAACCGAAGGTGGTGACCGCCACCTTCAAACGCCCACAAGGTCCTTTGAGGCACGCAGATCAGGTTCATTTTCATCTCCTCATTCTCTCTCTAGCCCCCTTGGTTCTCTCTCGTCTCTCTCTAGCTTCTTGTGCTTCCAAGCTTTCTCTTGCTCTTTTCTTGTTTCTTAGTATTCACATGATGTTCACCCTATTGTTCGTGATTCCTTTCCTCTTCATGGCGGGCCAGGGCCAGGGAGACGACGATTTAGGGGCACGACGGGGCCCCTCGGCTACTGGGAGCTCCTTTGTGGGGACTCTTAGAGGTACGACTTTCAGCCTTCTTGTTAACGGGGTTATCTCCACGTAGCTTTCTGCTGCAATGGATGCTCTTGTATTCGAGGCGGAGCGTGCCTCCCGCCGGGTTGCTGAGGAGGACACGCGAGTAGCTGCCTAGGCACAGGCAGCTGTGGATACTGCTGCTGAGGCTGAAGTGGCTGATTTCTTAGATCCTGACGCCGGGGAGTGTCATTCGGCACCCTTCGACCCACAC
>JAULJZ010160879.1:0-26853 GCA_032270985.1 Heliamphora pulchella
GTGCAAACACTCAAGGGAGATCTTGAGGAGTGGATGTAGGCTAGGTTAAAGCCGAACCACTATAAATCTCTGGTGTCCGGTTCTTTCTCTCTATCCCTCACCTTTTAATTATTGCATTGATTATATTCTTGCATATTTTTTCATATTGCAATATTAAAAGATTTCTAAAAAGGCTTTAACTTATTGTTAAAATAAAAAAAAATAAATAAAAGGGGCCCAATTCACCCCCCCTCTTGGGTTGCCTAGATCTAACAATGATCATGGTTAAAAAAGTTTCGGGAGTGAATTCTTGCGCCATGATCCATGATTGAGATGAAATTTGGGGACAAATAAAATCTCCTCAACCCATTCCAAAAAGATTTGCTATGTCTTTATCGAAAAATTTGTAGATTTTTCCCTAAAGGTACGTAATGAAGCGAATAGAACGGTCATTTGGCTTTGGTAAAAATTCTTGTGAAAAATTGGCATAAAATAATCGTGTGATTTGAGGATACACACCCTTGGGTTGGTAGAAAATGTATGGCTCCCAACCGATTTTAGAGAAAAGTCGCAAAACATGAGGAAAGTATGCATCCAAGAATCTCATGTTGAGGATCTTACCAAAAATATGATCTAGAGATTGAAGATGATGCTTGTAGGGAATTTCGGCGCGACTAGAGTTGAACCATTGGTCATTTTCGCCGGTGGGATCATCTCTAGCAATGAATTTTTCTTCACCGCCGCTAACTATAGGTGCTATTGAAGGGTTTCGAGAGATGAAAATGGAAGAAAATGATCACGAAGAAAATAATGTCGTATCTCAATATGCTTAGTTCGTGAATACAAAATTGGATTTTTAGAAATGTTTATAGCATTTATATTATCACAATTAATCGGCACCACATCGTATTTTAATTTAAAATCATGAAGTTGTTGTTTCATATATAGAATTTGTGCACAACAACTACCCGTAGCCACATATTCGGCTTCAGCGATAGATAAGGTTACAGAATTTTGTTTCTTTGAAAATCAAGAGACGAGATTTTCCTAAGAAATAACATGTGCCACTAGTGCTTTTACGGTTAATTGTGCGACCAGCAAAGTCCGCATCAAAATAGCCTAATCATTTCAAAAGAAGTAAATTTAGGATACCATATGCCTATATCTATTGTGCAAACCGAATATCTTAATATTCTTTTTACAGCAATTTAGTGTGATTCTTTGGGACATACTTGATAACGTGCACACATACATACACTAAACATTATGTCAGGCCTACTTGCAGTTAAATAAAGTAAACTACCAATCATACTTCGGTAGAGCTTAGTGTCTATCGGTTTTCCTTGCTCGTCTTTGTCAAGTTTAGTTGAGCGACTCATTGGAGTACCCAAAACTTTTCCATCTTCCATCTTGAAACGCTTGAGCAACTCACGTACGTACTTTGATTGGTTGATGAAAGTTCCATTTGTTGCTTGCTTGATTTGAAGTTCAAGAAAGAACGTGAGTTCTCCCATCATGCTCATCTCAAACACCTTTTGCATACATATAGAAAATTTCTTACACAAATTCTCATTAGTAACATCAAATATGATATCATCTACGTATATTTGTACAATAAGTATGTCTTCTTTGTTAGTTTTAATGAATAAAGTTGTGTCTATTTTTCATCTTGTAAAACTATTTTCTAACAAAAAATTACTTAGTCTTTCATACTAAGCTCAAGGAGCTTGTTTTAAATCCTACAATACTTTTGTTAATTTAAATACATGATTTGGATAATTATAATCTTCAAAACCAGGTGGTTGTTCAACATACACTTCTCCATTTATAAAACTATTTAAGAAAACACTTTTTACATCCATTTGAAAGAATTTAAAATTCTTATATGATGCGTATGCTAATAACATGCGAATGGCTTCCATACTAGCTACAGGTGCATGCGTTTCTTCAAAATCAATTATTTTTTCTTAATTATAGCATTGTGCAACTAATCTAGCCTTGTTTCGGAGAACAATACAATTTTCATCCTTTTTATTTCTAAAAATCCATTTAGTTCTAATTATTGTATTATCTTTAGGCTTAGGAACTAAATTCAAAATTTCATTTCTTTTAAACTGATTTAATTCTTCTTGCATGGCTATTATCCAAGATTCATCTTCTAATACTTCATTTATATTTTTAGGTTCTTCTTGTGAAAGGAATGCAAGATGATCACAAATGTTTTTCAATGAAGATCGAGTACTTACACCTCGTAAAGGTTCACTTATGATTTGATCCATATGGTGATCCTTCACTGTTTTTCATTCTTTTGATAGGTCTATGTGTTCGTCATCAACCTTGACGCTTTTACCTTTGTCCTCCTCGATTTGCATTTCTTTCATTCCTTTATTAATGTCTAAATCATTATCCATTGGAATCTTAGAAGAGAAATGGTTAATTTCATCAAAAGTTATATGAATGGACTCAACTAAAGTCATAGTTCTCTTATTATAAACTTTATAAGCTTTACTGTTTGTAGCATACCTAAGAAATATTCTTTCATTAGATTTAGATTCAAATTTTCTCAATTCATCTTTGTCATTTAAAATGAAACATTTACATCCAAAAATATAAAAATAAGAAATGTTTGGCTTTCTACCATTCCATAATTCATAAGGAGTTTTGTTTAAGTGATATCTTATAAAAACTCGGTTCATTACATAGCAAGCAGCATTAACTGCCTCGGCCCAAAAATATTTAGAAATTTTGTGTTCATTTAACATAGTGCGTGCCATTTCTTGTAAAGATCTATTTTTTCTCTCTACAACCCCATTTTGTTGAGGAGTTCGAGGTGCAGAAAAATTATGAGAAATTCCGTTTTGGTCACAAAAATTCTCAACATCTTTGTTTTTAAACGCTCATTCTCTATAACTACGAATGTGTAGAATATAATAGCCTTTTTTATTTTGAATTTTCTTACAAAGTTTGGCAAATACATGACATACTTTATCTTTTGATGCAAGAAATAAAACCTATGTATATCGTGAAAAATCATCAATTATGACAAAACAATATGCTTTTCCTCCAAGATTTTGGGGTTTCATAGGACCAAACAAATCAAGATGAAGTAATTGTAGAGGTCTATTTGTAGAAATTTTTTATTTTTTTTTGAAACTTGTTTTGGTCTGCTTACCAAATTGGCAAGCATCACAAATTTTGTCTTTAATAAATTTAGTCTTAGGCAAGTTTTTGACCAAATCTTTCTTGACAAGTTTGGATAGGAGATCCATACTAGTATGATCTAGCCTCGTATGCCATAACTAACTAGTTTCATTTACAGCAGAAAAGCATTGAGCATTTTGAGAATGTAGATTTTCAAAATCGATAGTGTAAACATTTTCAAATCTCTTTGTAACAAATAAAACTTTATTATTTTCTTTGTTTTCAACAACACATGTATCGGGTAGAAATTTTACTTTATAACCTTTATCACGTAATTGACTAATACTAAGGAAATTATGTTTGAGACTATCGACAAGGAGTACATTATCAACAGATAGGGAAGAATCCTTACCGACCTTATCTATACCAATAATTTTACCTTTTGCGTTGTCTCCAAATGTTACATGACCTTCATCCTTAGGTGTTAAGGTTAAGAATTTAGTTTTGTCGTCCGTCATATGTCTTGAGCATCCACTATCCAAATACCATCTTTCTTTTGATGATGAGGATCTCAAACATACCTATAAAACAATTCAAGTGATTTTTTTGGTGCCCAATTCTTTTTGGATCCTATAGGATTGGTCTCTTTTATTCGTCAAACCATTTTTGTGACCCCATTATTTCTTTTTTGTAGGCAATCAAATTTAATATGCCCTGTTTTTTTGCATTGAAAACAAGTTACATTCTCATAAGTATTTTTTAAAAATGTGTTTAAAAAGCTTTTTGATTCTTTCACAAAATAATTTTTGAATTTGAGTTTTACTTTTCCATTATATCCAATTCATTCTTTATTTAATGATCTTCTTTGTGCTTCTAAAAATTTTTCAAATTTTTTTTTTCATTTGTGAATTTATAAATAATTTTTGAATAGTCTTCTACTTTTCTTTTTAATTCACAAGAGACATTATTTTGAATATTTTTACCTTTTAAGTTTGTGAGTTCTTTTCTTAACTTATCATTTTCTTTTGTTAAATTTGAAATCTTTTTTTTAGAAATTTTTGTTAATTTATCAAATTTAACATTTAAGATGAGTTTTTCTTTTTCCAAACATTCAATTTGTAAACCATGCACTTTAGAAATATTTTCTTTTTCATTTTTTGTATTTTCATTTAAAATTTTTAATTCCTTAATTTCTTTAGAAAAACTTTTATTTTTATTTTTCAATTTAAAATTTTTCTTTTTCAATTTCAAAAGATTTTTATGTAAGTTAAATATTTTATTTTTAAGTTCTTCGTATGAAGGCATAGTATAAGACGAGCTAGATTCATTACATGAATTTGAATGGAAACTTACCTCTTCATCTATACTTGCCATCAAGCAGAAGTTGGTCATTTCTTCGTCGCTTGAACTAGTGCTTGACTTGTTTGAATTTGAGTCATCTCACGTGGTTGCTTTCATGGCTTTCTTTTTTTTCTTTGAGTCCTTTTTGAGTAAAGTACATTCCGGCCTGATGTGTCTGGTTTTGTTGCAATTGTAGCAAGTGAGTGGTTCTTTCTTGATGTCTCGTTTGCTTGAGTCTCCTTTGTCGAACTTTGTACCTCGAAATTTTCTTGAAAGCTTTTTGTCTCGTTTGAGGAATTTTCCAAATCTTCTTGTGATGAGGGCCATGTCATCATCATTGATTTCCTCGTCTTCATCACTGTGGCTATCTTTTGAAGCCTTGAGAGCAATGGACCTTTTGGCTTTACTTTGTTCGTTAACTCTTTCATTTATCTTGAGCTCGTAGGTCAATAGTGAGCCAATTAGTTCATCCAAGGTCATCACCCTTAGATTTTTTTCCTCGGATATGGCTGTAATCTTAGTTTCCCGTATAGGTGGCAAGGCTTTGAGTACTTTCTGTAAAAGCTCATAAGATTGGTAAGTTTTTCCAAGTGCATTAAGAGAATTTATGATATGAGTAAATCGAGTGTACATGCTAGATATAGTTTCATCTTCATGCATTTTAAAGCTTTCATATTCACTAATTAATCTCTCAATCATAGAGTCTTTAACATCTTGTGTGCCTTCATAAGTAATTTCTAATTTTTCTCATATTTTTTTTTCTTCACTTTTACATGTCATTATTCGATTATATTCATTAGCATCTAAGACACAATATAATGCATTCATAGCACTAGAGTTTATTTGCAGTTGTTCCATATCATTTTCATTCATTTCTTCTTCTAATTTAGAAACCTCTTTATCTTCTACAGTCTTAGTGGGAGTGAAGTTATCTTGCACGATTACCCTCCATGCTCTCCAATCCATAGTTTGAATGAATATTCTCATTCTTTGCTTCCAAAAAATGTAGTTAACACCACTGAAGATTGGAGGCCGTGTGGATGACTGATCTTCTCCAAAAGGGGATACACCAATACCTGCCATAAATCTTTTTCACAAAAACTTGTTAAGAATAATGTGATTAGCTTTGATACCAATTGATAGTAAGTGTGTAATTCCAAGAGGGGGGTGAATTGGATATTTTAAAAAAAATTCTTAGATCAAATATTCAAATACAAGTGTATGATTTTTATTTCACAAGAAAATTACTTATTTAAATCACAAGTAAATTTGTACTTATAAACAAGAACCTTTTGTTGAAAGATTTAAGTACAAGTGTAGATTTACAATATTTAAGACTTCTTGTTAAAAGATAAGTATATCTTAATTGAACTTTGTAAATAAAAACCTTTTAGAAGTTTTAAGTGCAAATTTTTGTTCACTTCTTGTTAATCAATTTCAACACTCTTCTTGTTTTAACAATGTAAAATATAAGTGTGGCTTTCAACTTTAATTTGCAAGTATACCTTTTTTAAATATGGCTTCTTGATTAAAATATAAGAATATTTTATTTCGCAATGTTTCTTGCAAAAAGAAATTAAAATATTCAAAACTCTCTAGCCTTAAAGGATGCGAGAAATAAAAATAAATGATTCAAGTGCAAGTATATGCGATGTAACAAGTAATAAAAAAACGAGCAAGAAAGAAAAAAGAACACCAAGATTTGTACAAGATTTTGGCGCAATGGCCTACGTCCTTAACTCAAGTCAACCGCTATGAGGATTTCTTACTACCTCTCCTTAGTCTAGGCGGAGGAGCCTCTCTCCTTAGTCTAGGCGGAGTAGCCTCTATTGAGAATGTACCTTTTTAAGCAGCCCAATCATTGTAGGCGGATTAGTCTCTTTTGAGAAACGTCTTTCTCAAATACAACAGATGATAAGAAGAAGAGGTACAAATTAATGCTCCTTCAATGAGTAGATAAGTACGAACAGTGAAAGCACTAAACTCACTTATCAAGAAATATAACAATGAAGCTCAACAAGAAATCTAATGATTTTCTCTCAAAAAAATATGAATGAAACGCTTAAGAATTTGAAGCACAAAGAGTTTTTATATGAGAGAATGTTTGAGAAGTTTTTTTTTGAATAAAACAAGAGCTCAAGGGCTCTATTTATAGGCCTCAAAATCAAACTAGCCGTTGGATTAAATAAGGTAATATCAAACTAGCTGTTTTCAGCAGAATTTCAAAATTAAGCTTGTTCGGTCGACTGATGAAACTAGTTCGGTCAACTGAACTTGACTTCAGTCGACTGGACCTCAAGGGTCGGTCGACTGGACCTCAAGGGTCGGTCGACTGACCTGTTTTAGATCTGAAAATCAATTTTGGCTAGTTCACTCAGTCGACTGGGGACAACTCTTTAGTCGACTGGACATTCAAAAATTCAGATTTTTATTTTTCCAAAATATTTTGATCATTTTTTGATTTGAAAAAATATTTTTATGATTTTTAGGATTCCTATGAGTTTCAAAGAAATATTCAAGAAATAAAGTGAATGTACATATATCCTAAAACATAAAATTTAAAATTTGTTCTTCATGCCTTCTTCAACTCTTACATTTGTATCAAACACTTGTCGCCAAAAAACTTAATTTGGAATTATGCATCATGGCTTGTATATTGAATTGTGCTAAACGTATATTTCTTGTAAACAATCTCAATATGCACAATTAGATATATAGGTTTGTTATTATTAAAATCAACCATTGAAACTTTGTTAGGCCATCAGTAAATACTTAAAAATGTGATTAACTAAAATAAAGAATATTTTTTTTAGTACTTAACTATCTATTTTCAAGAATGGTTTTGGAGATGCTCTCATCTCATATCCCCTTGGGTGGGTTTTCACAGTGTGACTGGACAATGCTAAGGTGTTTGATATTAATCTCCAAAACATTTGAAATATTTAATTACCATATATATATATATATATATATATATGAGAAATGATTCTTACACTTTTTTTTGTAATAAAAATAATATTTTATTTAAAATTTTTAACATGTGAATTTATAAAATTGTACTTACTTTTTGTAAAACCGGTATTGCATTAAAAGATGTCTTTAAAAAAATAATTTAATTTACAGACTAAAAGTTAAAAAACTCGGGAATTTGTAAAAATGGTAGCGTGAGACTGCTATCTAATTGGTTGGATTAAGTTAATTCATGAATACATTTATTGCTCCAAAACAATTTACTTGTAAATGTATATTTTACTCTTTAATTATCTATTTTGTTTGGGCGTCAACAATACTATATATTCATAAAAGTTACTCATAAAAGTACTAATAATTCCAAATGAATGGTCAATATTCATTTCGGATATGACTCATTTCACAAATAAATGGGCATTGATTCGATATAATGTGTCTTGACATTATCATTAATCAAATTGTTCATTTAAATTAGGTTTATTATTGGTTTAAATAAGCCTTTAAACTTTTGCAAAACAGTTTTTTTGTTTATTTTTTTCTAAAAAAATTGTAAGTTTTTTTTTTGGTTCTTATAATCAGAGAAATTCAGAAATTATCCATGTTTAGATTAAATTTGAGAAATAATTCACCAAAGATGAAAAAGAATCCCCAAAAACCTATTAACGAACTTTTTCTCAACTTTAAGAGAAAATTCACAAAAATGCCCCAAAAATCTAAGTGGCTTTTTTTTCTTCTTACCAGTTTTTTTTTTTTAATTGTTCAATTGTCTTTTTACTTTTTTGATTTCTGATGATGAGATTAGTTTAAAAAATGCACTCATTTGATTTAATATGGAAAATAATTTATTTAAAAAAACTGTATAAAACAATGCTCGACCAAATGCACCCTTAATGCGTACCTTAAGTCCGTGTTTGGATGATGAGTTTATTAAGGTATTTATTACGTTGTAGAAATGAAAAAAAATTAGCTTATTAATTTCGTTATATCTTCTCGTTTTCCTTTGCATGCCATCATACTCCATAAATATTTTGACAAATTAATAATCTCAAAAAATGGTAATGCAACGGTCTCCTTCACGAGAGCCTGACGGGGCTGCTAGAGCGGACGGGTGGCACATTTGCGCTCAAAGGGCCTTGGTTGGCGAATATGGACACCATCGCCACTGCTGTTCCGGCAAATGTGCACCATGTCATGAGCGCCCTACTTCCCCAACTTCCCCAAAGGCGGGGATTTCCTGAGGTTCTTCGATGTTTTAGGCAACAGAATCTTCAACGTCAACGAGGAGATGTGGAGGAGCCAGAGGAAACTTGCTCGGGTTTTGATTAATCATCGCTGATTCCACCAGTTTCTTCTGAAGACCAGCTGGGGCAAGGTGGTGGATGGGCTGATCCCATTTCTCGATCATTTCGCCGAATGAAGCATGACGGTGTATTTTCAGGTATGGACGAACATAGTTCGGTTTGATTTTATTTTTTATTTTTTAATTCGTTGTCGAATCGGTACTTTTGATAATCATCATAATAAAATGGATAAATTACACTTAGACCCCCTGCATTTTTATCATATATCACTATCTACCCCATATTCTTAAAAATCACACTGCACCCCCTGGCCAATACACCGTTAACGGTGAAAATAAAATGTCAAAATTACCCTTTTCATCTTCTTCCCTAAACTTCTCATCTTCTTCCTTAAAAACCATAATATTTCAGTTTGATATTCAACCAACCCAAATCCTCTTCTCTATAAACCAACCCAAATCCTCTTCTCTATAAACCAACCAAAATCCTCTCTATAAACCAACCTAAAAGCCAAAGAACTAAAGGAGACAAAGTCGAGAGGAGAAGAGAGAAATCATCAATCCAGAACCAAGTCGAGGAATTCGAACACCGACGACCGGAGATTGATAACTCCGGTGCCGAAGAAGGAGGGCTATTCGAGCGGCGAAGAAGAAGGAGACGGAGACGGAAACGGAGAAATGGATTCCGTGGCTCTGAAGCAAATTCGATCGTCCAAAATCGCAATCCAAAATCCGTGGCTTTAAGATGAAGATCCAAAATCGCCATCCAAAATCAGTTCTTAAAGTTGAAAATCCAAAAAAGTTTGAAGAAAATGGAGAACTAGGAGTATCGATAGAAGCCGAACTTGAAGGAGATCCAAACAATGTCCTAGTAGCAGCAGTAGGATCTAGACGATGAATTAGAAACAATCAGATTTTTATTCCCTTGTTTCTTGTGCACACAATACACAAGTCCATCTATTTGCAAAATCATTAAAAGCTTCTTAAATTAAATTAGGGTTTTCAGATTTTGGAGTTCGAATTTGAGTTTCTTTGGTCCTCTTCGAAAATTGATATCATGATCGCATGAGGTTGAGGAAGAGATCATATGGAATGAGGGAAAGAAATGGATCAGAATATCCAGGGGGAGAGAGAACTGAGAGAACTGAGAGAACTGAGACAGAGAGATGTACGATGAAGGGTGTTTTGCGGTGGTGTCGAATGGGACGGCGGTGGTGGTGAGGGGTGTTTGTGCGGTGGTGCCGATGACAATAGAAGCGGCACCCCCTTCGACGGTGGTGCTTGGGAATAATTTTTGGTGTGAACCGGTTAGAGAAGAGAATGGTTGAGCGAGTGAGGGAGGAGGAAGGTTTGGAGCTCAGAAATCGGCGCTGTCATTGACGGTAACCGACGCACATAAATCCAAACACATTGTCATTTTAGGGAAGAGTGGTTGAGCGGGTGAGGGAAAAGAAGAGGAGGGGAAACGAAACGAAGGTAAATTTGTCATTTTAAATTAATTTTTTGATGAGATTATTTATCTCCGTTAAGTCAACAAATAGTTGACTAACGGAAGGGGAAAAATGTTACTAAATTTTGTAAAGTAAGGGGGTGCAGTGTGATTTCTAAGAATAAGGGGGTAGACAGTGATATATGATAAGAATACAGGGAGTTTAAGTGTAATTCACCCTAATAAAATTGGTTCAACGCATCGATTTGACTCGGTGTGATATAACAACTTCGGAAAAACTAATCTTCCTAAAATAATTTACGGAATTTTTTTGACTGAAATTATTATCTCCCATGTGACCATTTGTAGTTGCAATCCAAGTATAAATCAAATATTTATACATTAGATCATGGTGAGATTTTTTTTTTTTTTATATATATTGGGCTCTTTCAAAATATTTTTATAATAAAAATTATTTATTTTGTAGTATTTATTAATTTTATTACTCACATAAAAAATTAAATTAATTAAATATTTTTAACTATACGATTTGATTATATTTATTTATCATTGTTTTTTGTAAAATAATATTATTATTCATTTATATTTCAAAAGATATAATCTACTCATAAAACTATTAATGGCTGATTATAAAATAATATCATTGTTTTTTGCACAAATAATCTACTTAATAAATAATACATAATAAATAGTTTAGATTACAAAAATATATAAAAAACGATAATGCTAAACATCCCAAGCATATCATCAATCATAAAAATATAAACTTATATTGAGCGAATAGATTTTAAAGCCGATCTTCACTATTTTTTCTATCTTATAATGGTTCTTAGGAGCAAAAATAAACAAATAAAAAAAATTCTACTATTAAGGTTTTGTTTGGTAAGGAGTTTAAAGTTAAATTTTTGTCTTTTGATTTAAAGTTAAAAAAAAAACCCTCATTTGAGAATCCAAAGGCTTTTAGCCTTTTCGTAAAAAATGAATGTGTATAAAATTATCGAAAATACTATTAGTTTTGAAAAAATTACCGAAAAAATTGATCGAATGCATCCCCTCAAGAGCAATTGATGTGAATTACAATATTTGTTTGAGGGTGTTTTTGGTAATTAAAAAGGTTTCACCAAACTGATGAGGTTTGTCTTATTATATCAGTATAAATATATGTATATATATCATACAACAATACATTACAAGTAAGGAGTTCTTTATAAGTGAGGAGGTAGTGAGAGAAGAAATGTTATCACTGGTAAAAATACTGAGAGCATTCTCAGTGTCAAAAATAGTAAGAATATTCTCACCGGTGTGTGTGTAAAAATAAGAACTATTTTAAGTATGAGAAAATTCTTATACTTATTTTTCTTAATTTTAAATGAAATAAGTAATTTGTAAAAAGTGAGAAGTATTTCAAGTGTAAGAAACTTCTCATATTTATTTTTTTTAATTTTTTCTGTTTTAGTTTTAAATGAAATGAGCAACTTGTAAAAAAATTTGAACTACTTTAAATGAGAAATTTTTCATACTTATTTTTCTTAATTTTTTTTATTCTTAGTTTTAAATAAATGAATAACTTATAAAAAGTGAGAAATATTTAAAGCATGAGAAATTTTTCATACTTATTTTTTAAAATTTTTTTATTATTAGTATGAGAAATTTCTCATACTTATTTTTCTTATTTCTTCATTATTAGTTTTAAATGAGATGAGCAATTTATAAAAAATGAGAACTATTTTAAGTACGAGAAATTTTTCATACTTATTTTTTCTTAATTTTTTTATTCTTAATTTTAAATAAAAATGGGCAACTTATAAAAAATTGAGAACTATTTCAAGTATGAAAAATTTCTCATACTTATTTTAAAAAATTTTTTATTCTTAATTTTAAATGAAATGAACAATTTGTAAAAAAATAAAAATTATTTCAAATATTAGAAAAAAAATCATATTTTAGTCCATATTTCTTCTTGACAACGTGAAGAAAAGCATTCAGATTTAGAGAAACAGAGAGAGATCATAAATGGGGAAGGTACTGTACTATGGCTTACTCGATGAGTTCTATGTAATGAATAAATAAATAAATAAATAAAAATTATAATTTTGAAAAAAAAATAATAAACAAATGTTATTTAATCACTTAGTTACAAGTATTGGATCAATCTGAATTTTTGTATGAGTAACAAAATTGACGAGCTCTACGCAATGAACGGATTCGATCATAAAAATATGTTCGGAAACTAATTCCAAACAAAGTACATAATTATAAGAGTAGCACAACTCTAACAACTTTAGGCCTTTCATAATTATAAGACAATTACTTACTAGAAAAGACAAAAATGAATGTAATTGAGCGTGCCACATGTATACAATCTCCTTAATGTTTAAGCATTAATTTTTCAATAATAAAAAATAATTCTAATCACAATAATTAAATAAAACAACAATCAAACTATTCATATAAACCAAAATTATGATAGTTTTTCTTTTAAAATTATTCTAATCAATTGATGAATTGTATGCATGAAACCAATTAATACATATAATATATTTTCTTTAAATTATTAATAGTGTACGTGGGAAACATAACAAAGATAATTGAGAAGTTTAGGATTTCAATTTAACATGTATATATATTGAATCAGTTGATTTTCATTTATTTTAGTTTAATACTTGTTAATTCGCTTTCATATCAAAAATTAATTTTTTTTTCATTTTGTAAACCATATAAACTGATTTATATTAAAAACCGCATAAAACTAATCGATTTGATTTAATGGGTTTGTTGGGCCTAAGCGATTTCTTTTACATTCTTACTTGCGGGACATGTTCCAAAGGCTAACGTTTGACTCCACTTGTATACTAGTCACCGGTTACGACCCCGGTTGCCTCTCTATCGACCTTTTGGGAGTTCTATTCGCTGAGGCCATGGATGCTATTGAAGAAGCGATCCTTATTCGGCACATTTTACCACAAATCGTTTGGAAATTACAGAGTTGGCTGGGGCTTGGGCACGAGAAGAAACTAACCAAAGCTTGGGAAACCCTAGACCGTGTCATAGGTAAATACATAACGATGAAGAGAGAAGATCTTAGCAAGAAAGAAAAGTCGGTTAAAGGAGAAGAAGAAGAATCTGCCGATCTTTTAACATCGTATATGATTGAAGACAACGAAGAATTGGGAATGGACTAAAGTGTGACAACAAGTTCTTAAGAGACACCATCTTGAACCTCATGCTCGCCGGCCGAGACACGGTGAGCTCGTGCTTGACATGGTTTTTCTGGCTCGTTTCACATAACCCAAATGTGGAAGTGAAAATTAGAGAAGAACTTAAGTCGGCGATACCTGGGGAAGATGTGGATCGGAGGAGGATTTTCAATGCAGAAGATGTGAAGCTCTAAGGCTTTATCCTCCAGTTCCATTCCAGCATAAGGAGGCTATTCAGGTAAGATGTTTGTTCCAGTACCATGTGGCATATAACTTTTTTATATGATTTTTTTTTACGTTAACTTAAAATATGATAGTTTTTAGATTTTTCTTGTTAAGAAAAACTAGAAAAGTAATTTTTTTTTTACCAAATAATAAAAAAAATTCATATAAGAGGCTTTTTTCGTTTTTTTTGAACTTTTTTCAACTTTACCCAAAATGGCTAATCAAAATAATAAAAAAATCAAACCAAGAAAACAAGAAAGTTTTGAAAACACAAAAAAATTTCGTAATAAAAAGTTAACAGAAATCCTATCCCAAATAGTGCCTTAGATTTTTTCTTAGACAATTCGATTGCATGCACAAATTTAAATCACATCTAATCACATATGAGTATATCTTATTAATAAGATGATGAGTTGTTTAAATAACACATTATCTTACTAGTTAGATATATTAATATGTGATTACAATCAATGTACTTAGATTTTTTTGGAGAAAATTTATGTATGACCCGTATAGTACTATTTTATTGAGTGGTGGATAAAAATTTACCCATTATATTCTAAGATTATTGGTGAAGAGTTATATCTATTTATAAATAATTGTTTACATTACGAATAATTGTGTCTATTGAAAAGAGATGACAATCCTTAATCATTGATAGAAGAAATACGATATATATATATAATGAGGTATTCTTAATTTAGCGTTTATAAAAAAAAAGTGTATGCTATTAATGGTTTCATCAAGATAAGGCTATAAGTTAGAATAATCTTTATAAGAGTGTAGATCTTTTAACCTCTTGAATAATCGTGGCTAAGGGTATATTATTTATAATTTTGCTACATATAAACATAATTGTTCTTCTTATAATTCAGCAGGCAGACATGCTGACTTACGGGAATTTTTGTCTGATTGAAGTCCAAGTCTGTGTACCCCAAAGGTACTAGACTGTCTGCCTGGTAAATCAACATATAATCTCTAGTCCTTTTCAGGTACTTGATTATATTTTTTATCACAGTTCAATACTCCTACCCTGGATTAGACTGATATCAGCTAACTATGCCAACAACAAAGCAGATGTCGAGTCTAGTACAAAACATAACATACATTAGGCTTCCTACTACCGAAGCATAAGAAACCGCCTTCATCTTTTTTATCTTATCAGGTGTCTTAGGATAGTGATCCTTGGAGATAAAGTGATTCCATGCCTGAAAGAGAGAAATTCTTTCTTGGAATTCTGCATACTAAAACGAATAAGAATATCATCAATATACTTTGCTTGCGATAAGTCCAACATCCTTTATTTTTGATCTCACAAAAGCTTGATCCTAAAGATGTGATTAACTTCTCCTAAGTCTTTCATATCGAACTGCCCAAATAATCATCCTTTTACCAAAGATAACACCCCCACATCATTTTCGATGAGTAAGATATCATCTACATAAAGTACTAGAAAGACTACCACGCTTTCGTCACGCTTTCGTCACACTTTTTGTATACACAAGACTCATCAGGACTCTGATCAAAATCATAAGACTTTATAACTAGATTAAACCAAGTATTCTAATACCTCGATACCTGTTTAAGTCCATAAATGAATCTCTTAAGTTTGCACAACATGTGCTTCTAGCCCTTTGCTATGAAATCATCTGGTTGTACCATATAGATATACTTGCCAAGACTTTCGTTAAGGAAAGCTGTCTTGACATCCATTTGTCAAATTTTGTAATTGAAATAAGCTGCAATGAATAAGAGAATCTGGATAGACTTAAACATGGCTACCATTGAAAAGGTTTTTTCATAATCGATCCCTTCTTTCTGAGTAAACCCTTTTGCAACAAGCCAAGTTTTGAAGGTTTCAACCTTCCCGTTTGCTTCTCTCTTCTTCTTACAAATCCACTTACATCCAATAGATTTTATCTCTTCAGGTGGTTTTACAAGTTTTCAGACCTGATTAGAATGCACAAATTCCATACGTGAATTCATAACCTTTTGCCAAAGATTTGCATCTTTAGCCTAAAGTGCTTCATTGCAGTTATATAATTCGGTATCTAGTTTTGTCGAGATTCTGTTAAAAAACTCTCCTAAGAACATATATCAATCGGGTTGATGAACAATCCTCACACTACGACGAGGCACTACCTGTGTCTGTGTACTAGTAGTAACATACTGTGCAGAATCTGAAGCCTATGCACTATTACCCACATGCTCGTCATGCATGTTAATGGTAGCACCATGATCTGGATCTGCACCTGTCTTGATAATCCTCCCACTACGACAAGACAATGGGATATCAGTGACTTATGATTTCTCTTCTGTTCTACTGGTATTTTCTCTCATTCTTCAAGAATAATTTTACTTTTAGGCATGTGATCCATAATATAATTCTCTTTCAAGAATCGGGTATTAGTGCTAACAATGACCTTCTGATCCTTATGATTATAAAATAAATCACATTTCATTCCCTTGGGATACCAGACAAAGAAATAAACTTTTGTCCCCGATTTCAACTTACCCGTATTTTTTTCAGCACATGTGCTGGACAGCCCCAAATTTGAATATCTCTTAGACTAGGTTTACACTCGGTCCACAATTCTGTGGGAGTAGAAGGTACTGACTTAGAAGGTATCAAGTTCAAAATATAAACTGTTGTTGCTAATGCAAGTCCTCAAAATAAATCGAGTAATTTTGAATAACTTATTATCGACTTTACCATCTCTATAAGAGTTTAATTTCTTCTTTCTAGTACACCATTTTGCTGCAGAGTGCCTGGTGTGATCAACTGGGATATAATCTTTTCTGACGACAAGTAGTCGCTAAACTCATCAAAAAGATACTCTCTACCACGGTCGGATCGTAGTGATTTGATACTTTAACCCAAACGCTTCTCCATCTCTGTCCTGAATTCTTTGAATTTCCCAAAGTATTAAGACTTACGGTGCATCAGGTAAATGTATCCATACCTTGAGTAGTCATCAATGAAACTGGCAAAGTACTCAAAATCATCTCTAGTCCGGATAGTCATAGGACTACACACATTAGAGTGAATTAGTTCCAACGGTTCTTTTGGTCTATAACCTTTGGCCAAAAAGAGCCTCTTGATCATCTTACCCTCTAAGCAGGACTCGCAGACTAGAAGTGCCTCCACTTTCAATGAACTCAAAGGTCCATTTTTTACCACTCTGTTTATTCTTTTTAGATTAATATGACTTAAGCGTAAGTGCCAAAGAAACATTTGGTCCATTAAAGAAGGAACCTTTCTTTTATATGGTAAATTAGATGTATTGTTCAATTCAGATAGTTGTAGTGTATGAGAGATAAGAGATATAACATAAAGATCATCCACCAATATACCAGAACAGATAACCTATTTATTATCCTTAATAACCACAGAGTTATTAAAATAAACTAAATATCTGTCTTTAATCAATCTAGAAACGAAAACTAAGTTCCTTCTAATGAAAGATACATAAAGACAATCTCTCAATATTAAAACCCGATCTCTACTAAAACTGAGAGTGACATCTCCCACTGCAACTGTTATCACATTTGTATTATTGCCCATATGCAGGTAAATCTTTCCATCACCAAGTTGTTGGATTTTTAGAATCCCTGGAACGAATTGTAAATATAATTAGTGGCTCTCGTATCTACATACTAGGTACCAGTAGATAATACCATCAAACATATTTTCAAAATCAGTGAACAAAACTTACCCTGATTGTTCAGCTTGTTAAGATAAACTAGATATTACTTTTTCCAGTGCCGTGCCAGGTTGCAATGAAAACATCTTTCTTTTGGCTTTTACACACTAGTGCGTGGCCCACTAACTACCCTAAAAATCGTGTTGCCTTGTTTCTTAACCTTTTTTTTTCTTCATTTCTTTCAGTCTGGAGGAAGAACTATGTTTAGAAACAAACACATTTTTTAGTATTAAATGAATATCCTTGATAGTTAAAACTATATCTAAGTTATATTTTCAGTTAACAAAATTCGATCATGTTAGTTTTTTCTTTTTAAGTTTATTGACCAATGGATTGAACGCCATTTTAATTATGAGAATTACATAATTAAAATAATCATTAACTATGACGAGTAAAATTTTAAATTTATTTTAAAATTGGTTCCCTTTACCATTTAAAAAAAATCACCAACAGCCTGGTGCCCTGTGAATAGCATGCCTCGATGGGAGGACGTTTACTATTCATCGTTAGTCTAGACATGCCAATTTCTATTAATCTTACTATCTAGACAACAGACCATGTCAAGTAAAATTAAATAATTGACATAATTTCGGTTTAGTAAATAATAGCAATGACTCAGATAGAGAGAATACTATTATTTACAGTTAAGTGTTAACTACTACCTAATTCCGAATCAATCACTTTGTAATGAACTCTTCAGATGGAGAAGTGATCCACACTAACAATTATCCAAAATTATTCCTAAAAAGGTAATTTTGAGTACTTCGTAAGTTTCATTGATGACTACTCAGGGTATGGATACATTTATCTGATGTACCGTAAGTTTGAATGCTTTGAAAAGTTCAAAGAATTTAAGGTGGAGGTCGAGAAGCGTCTGAAAAAAAAGTAGCAAATCACTACGATCTTATCGTGGTGGGGAATACCTCTTTGGAGAGTTTACGGATTACTTGTCATTAGAAGGGATTATATCCCAGTTGATTGCACTAAGCACTCCGCAGCAAAATGGTTTAGCAGAAGGAAGGAATAGGACTCTTATGGAGATGATAAGGTCTATGATGAGTTATTTATGATTACCCATTTCTTTTTGGGGACTTGCATTAGAGACAGCTGCTTATATTATGAACTTGGTACCTTCTAAGTCCCTAGCTTCTACTCCCATATAATTGTAGACCGGACGTAAACCTAGTCTAAGACATATTCTGATTTGGGGGTGTCCAGTACATGAGTTGAAAAGGAATCTCAGTAAGTTGAAATTGAGAATAGAAGTTTGTTTCTTTGTGGGATATCCCAAGGGAACGAAAAGTGATTTATTTTATAATCCTAAGAATCAGAAGGTCATTATTAGTATCAATGCCCGATTCTTGGAAGATGAATATATTATGGATCACAGACCCAAAAGTAAAATTATCCTTAAAGAAATGAGAGAAAATACCAATAGAATAAAAGAGGAATCACAAGTCACTGATATCTCATTGTCTCGTTGTAGTAGAAGAATTATCGAGACATATATAAATCATGAACATATTGCTACCATTAATATGCCAGACGAGCATGTGGGTAATGGTGCACAGGGTTCAGATTCTACACAGCGTATTACTGCTAGTACACAGACACAAGTAGTGCCTCGTTGTAGTAGGAGGGTTATTCGTCAACCTGATCGGTATATGTTCTTGGGAGAGTCTTTTGATAAGATCCCGACAGAACTAGATACCGAATTCTGTAATTACAATGAAGCACTTCAGGACAAAGATGCAGATCTTTGGCAAAAGGCTATTAATTCAGAGATGAAATCTATGTATTCTAATTAGGTCTAAAAATTTGTTGAACCACCCGAAGGGATAAAACTCATTGGATGCAAGTGAATCTACAAGATGAAGAGACGAGCAGACAGAAAGGCTGAAACCTTCAAAGTTAGGCTTGTTGCAAAATGGTTCACTCAGAAAGAAATGATCGATTATGAGAAAACCTGTTCGCCGGTGGCCATGCTTAAGTTTATTCAGATTCTCTTCTCTATTGCGGTTCATTTCGATTATAAAATTTGGCAAATGGATATCAAGACAACTTTCCTTAACGGAAGTCTTGACGAGTGTATCTATATGGTAAAATCAGACGGTTTCATAATAAAGGGCCAAGAGCACATGTTGTGCAAGTTTAAGAGATCTATTAATGGACTTAAGCAGGCATCAAGGTCTTAGAATACTTGATTTGATCAAGCCATAAAATCTTATGATTTTGATCAGAGTCCAGATGAGTCTTGTATGTACAATAAGTATGACGAAAGCGTGGTAGTCTTGTTAGTACTTTATATAGATGATATCTTGCTTATCAAAAATGATATAATAGTATTATCTTCGGTAAAAATATGGTTATCTAGGTAGTTCGATATGAAGGACTTGAGAGATGCCAGGCACATCCTCAGGATCAAGTTTTTACGAGATCGAAAATAAAGGATGTTGAGCTTATCACAAGCAAAGTATATCGATGATATGCTTACTCGTTTTAGCATGCAAGATTCCAAGAAAGATTTTCTCATTTTCAAGCATAGAATCACTCTATTCAAGGATCAGTGTTCTAAGACACCTAATGAGATAGAGAAGTTGAAGGCTATTCCTTAAGCTTCGACAATAGGAAGCTTAATGTATGCTATACTTTGCACTAGACTCGACATCAATTTTGCCGTAGGCATGGTTAGCAGATATCAATCTAACCTAGGGCAGGAGCATTGGACTACGGTGAAGAATATAATCAAGTACTTGAAAAGAACTAACGAATAGATGTTGGTTTACCAGGCAGTCGGTTTAGTACTTTTAGGGTGCACAGACATAGATTTTCAGTCAAACAAAAATTCCTGTATGTCTACCTCAGGATATGTGTTTACCTTAGGAGATGGAGCTATTAGTTGGAGGAGAATCAAGCAGTCCTGCATTGCTGATTCCACCAAAGAGACCGAGTACGTGACAGTTTCTGAAGCAGCCAAAGAGGCCGTTTGGCTTAGGAATTTCCTGTTGGATACAGATGTGATGCCTTCAGTTCAGTCGGCTATTACACTTTATTGTGACAATAGCGGAGCGATTGCAAACTCAAAGGAGCTAAGAGTGCACAAGAAAAGAAAGCACATTGAGCGTTAGTATCACCTGATACGAGAAATTGTACAGAATGGTGATTTTGTTGTGATCAAGATTGAATCAGGAGGCAATCTTGCAAATCTTTTTACAATGAGCTTACTAGCTAAGATTTTTGATAGTCATGTAGAGGGTATGAAAGTCAGATGTATAACAACATGATTTTGAGTATAAGTGGGAGATTGTTATGGTTGTATACTGAAAACCATGAATTTTATTTGGTTTTAGTATTTAATTTTATGTTAATAGAATTAATTTTTTCATTTTATAAGAATTTTAATGAGTAATGTATGCAATATCATTTTTTTAATATTATGCATAGATATCTTTTTATTCTGTACAGTATTTATTCTGGTGTGTAGAGTACGGCTTGCATATAAAAGACCAGATTATAGGTTCTTGTAGAATATAATTTGTTGTTCACAGTTTAGATGAAATTGGATAAACCATTGGTATGACTGCAGCACAGAGTTTTATTAGGCGTATCTTGGTTACAAGGAATAGATAATAGCGTCATCTATTGTTCCAACTCGTTGTACTAGTACACTTTGTGTGTATTGAACAGGACCACATTGGAGTAATTAATTTTATATTAATTATATAAATTAATTTACACCCCAAGGTTATTATGAGAGCTTATGCTCTTAATCCCGAAATAATTATTATTTGTGTATATTTGATATTTGTTATTTTGATTCATTAGAGGGTATAATCTTTTATGGGTCTATAGTCCCAGTAAGTTGGATAGTGGTATTAATTATATGGTGAATATTAATTATTGACAAAATTCACGTCTCGATTGTTCAGGATTGACGATACCCCCTTAAGGAAGCTTATAAGTTTTGATCGGACCAAACCCTACAAGTGAATTTAATTATTTGGCGGTTAAATAAGTTAAACGAAAGGGCTTAAGAACTTTCAAAGATGCTGATTAAATTAAATTGTTAGTAATTAAATTTAATTGGCGCGTATCGAAAATCTTAATGTGGAAAGATAAGTTAAGCATTTAACTATAGGAACTCAATGCAAATTGGTCTTGAGATTATGGTTAAGAGTGCAGTTACAGTTCTTTAGTGGTATGAACTACAATTTAGTATTTTATGAAAATTACAGAAATTGCTACAAGGTTTTCATAATTACAAAAACCGCTGAGAGGTTTGCATATTTGTGAAAACTGCTAGATGGGTATTTGGGTTACACTTGAAGTCTATGTCATAATTATTTCACAGATCTCTACTGTAACTCTATAAATATGCAGGTAGGCTAAACCAAATTTATAAGTTGTCTTTCAAGACCAAGGTTGTCCAGGTTCTTTCGGTTTCAGTTCTTGAAGGATCGTAACTCACACTACGTTTGGGAATCGCATCGGGAATACAGTAGAAGGTCTGACTGGAGTCTCAACTCGAAAAATCAAAGTTCGTAGTTGGAGAATTGACCAAAAGGTATTCATCTGAATTAACTGTGGTGGCACGGGCTTTATTTTTGATCGTTCGACATCAAAAATTTTTTATCTAGAGCCTGTTTCGGCAATTGTTCGTCCATTTTTTATTTTTCAAAAAATCGTTTACAAACCAATGATTTTGGCAGTTTGCCTCCAACAAACCCCGCATCGATTTTGTTGATTGTTGACTTTGACCCTGGTTGTTGGTGATCATTCTTTCTTTTTGAATCTGTCTCTACCGTCCGTCTCTTAGAATACCATGTCTTGGTTTTTGGAGTGTCCCTTATGGATCCTTCCGGCTTCATAATTCCTCTTTCACCTTATCTTTCTACACTTTAGGTCTCCTCCCCACTGAATCAGCTGACTGAACCTACTACCCGATTTTTTGGTATTTCCATCTTCTTACATTCTAACTCACCCAAGCTTCCCTAATCATCTTCTCTCTCTCCACGTGTGGTTTACTCCCCACCTAATTCGCTAGCTTCACATTCAATTAATCCATCCCATCCATATTCTAATCCTATTAACCCACAAAATTAGTCCCTCACTAATTCAATACTAGGTCGATCTCGCCAATCGGTGGTCAACATGCCAACCACCTTATCCCCCTAATTCCCCCAATTTTCTTTGGCCAAACCCCTAATCCCCTTATCCCCTGATCCCTCCCTATTTTCATCGGCCAATCCACTTTCCCCATCTATTCCTAATCTTCAATCCCCCTAATTTTGCCACTCTTTATCCTCTAATTTGAAAATCTAACCCTCCATCCAATTTCACTTAATCTCCCATTGCTTTCAGTCTCTCCACCAATCCCGTCCCTATCTAATTCTCCCTCTCAAAAATTGGTAGAACCTCACACATCCATCCATGATTCCTGTGGCCTCAATCTGATTATTCATTTAAACTCTCATTCATCTCCATCTCAATCTAAACCACTTAACTTTGTTCCTAAATAAACTCACCCAACGATTCTTTGAAATATGTTCACCCTTACATGGCCTGCTAAATGAAGAAGTATTCATGTAACAACCTGATTTATTGATTCCAATCATCCTACTTATGTTTACAATCTTCATAAGTCTCTTTATAGCCTAAAACAAGATCCTTGTGCTTGGTTGTCTCATTTGACAGCATTTTTGCTTACTCTCCAATTTCAAGCATCCAAATCAGATTCATCCTTATTTATTTTTGGCAAGATAGGATTATTATCTATATCTTGATCTATGTCAATGATGTTTTTATCACGAGTAATTCTTCATCCCATGTTTCCGACATTACTTTCTCTATAGTGTTACTGCTCTCCTAACAGAAATATATCTTGGATCTTCTTCACAAATCTAGCATTCTCAACTCTAAGCTTGTCCGTGCTCCTCTTTCTACTACTACACAACTCTATGCCGCCCATGGCACTCCATTTTCTAACTCTACTTTTTATCGCCAGGTTGTTGGCTCTCTCCAATACCTTTGTCTTACTATGCAAGATATTGCTATTGCTGTCAATAAAGTCTATCACTACATGCACTCTCCCACTAACAAGTATTGAAAAATAGTTAAGCGTATTCTACGTGTTAGGGTTGATATACTAAAAATTATATTTTTAGTATTTAATTTTATTTTGATAAAATTAATTTTTCTTTTTATGAGAATTTTAATGAGCAATGTATGTATAACATTTCTTTTAATGTTATGTATAGATGTCCTTTAATCTGTATAGTATTTAATCTGGTGTGTAGAGTATGACTTGCACACAAAAGATCAGATTTTAGATTCTTACAGAATATAAGTTTTATGTTCACAGTTTAAATAAAAATGGATATACCATCGGTACGATTGTAGTACAGAATTTTAAGTAGGCCTGCCATGGTTATAGGGAACAGATAATAGCGTCGTCTATTGTTCCGACTCTTTGTACTACTACACTTTATGTTTGTTGAACGGGACACATTGGGGTAATTAATTTTATACTGACAATATAAATTAATTCACACTCCAACGTTATTATGAATAGTAGTTATATTTTTAATCTTGAAATAATTATTGATTTGCGTATATTTAATATTCGTTATTTTAATTTATTAGAGAGTGCGATCTTATATGGATCTATATTTCCAGTGAGTTGAATAGTAGTATTATTTATATGGTGAATATTAATTATTGACGGAATCCACGTTTCGAATGATCGGGATTGACGATACCTCCTTAAGGAAGCTTATACGTTTTAACCGGGCCAAACTTTGCAGGTGAATTTAATTATCCGGCAATTAAATAAGTTAAGCGAAAAGGTTTAAGGAATTACAAGATACCGATTAAATTAATTTGTCAGTAATTAAACTTAATTGGCGGGTATTGAGAATCTTAACGTGGAGAGAAATGATAAGCATTTAATAACAATAGCTCAATGCAAGAAGGTCTTGAGATTATGGGTCAGAGTGCAATTATAGTTTCTTAGTGGTGTGAACTGTAATTCAGTATTTTTTAAAAATGGTAGAAACCGCTGCTAGTTTTCTATAATTGCAGATACCGCTACGAGATTTGCTTAATTGCGAAAACTGCTAATAGGTGTTTGTGTTCCATTAGAAGTCTTACTCATAATTATTCCACAGGTCTCTGTTGTAACCCTATAAATATGCGGGTAGACTGAACTAATTTTGTAACTCCACATCGTCATGTCGGGACATACGTAACTATTAATAAGGGAGATATTCTAGCCATGCATTCATAATTACATACGATAATTACTATATCATTAAAGGTTCAGAATTTGTGCAAAATACTTAACGATTACAGCCATCCCGAAAATTTAACAAAAGTTATATTATGTCTATGAAAAACTGAACAAAAAGATCAAAAAGAGAATATTCTACGTCTTCAAGCAGCACTGTTGAGGTCGGCTGGCTCTTACCACTCTTTGCGTTCCTCGAAGTCTTCATCTCCTACGAATGCACCTTCCTCAAATTGTTCATCTCTTTCACCTGTGGCACGAATGCCATGAGCCGGAGCCTAGAAGCAAATTCTCTAAATTATTTAACAAACTCATAACAAATATCCTATAATACATATCGTATAATACCCAATACAAATTTAAGGGCAAAGAGACAGAAAATTTATCATCTTCAACAGGTGCCTAGTCCTCCCTTTTTTAAAAATAAACAATCTCCCATTTCATTTTCAAATATGATAACCAGGGATGCCCTAAATCCAACGCCACAGAAAGAACGATTTTCATATAACCCAACCTACAATAATAGGTACGAAAGGGATTTCGATAACTCAAGATGCAATGTAGGAATGCTTATGATGTGCAATATACTTCTCGTGTACAATTAATTATAGCGTGGCATATAAACACGATATGACATATGGTACAACTCGCTAAAGTATAAAGTACAAGCATGCGAAGCATAATCTATAATTTATGTGACATATAATTGAACTATCGGCATGGGTTCATTTCATCAAAATTATTATTTTTATACACTAATTATTCACAAAGTTCATATAAAATTCATATATTCAAGTTTCACAAAGTAACATGCCATTCGTAAACTTAGCCAATTTTAGGTAAATATTTAATTGCTAGTTTTAAAGTTGTAACAGTATTTTAAAGTACCTAGACATGAATTTAATTTCTAAAATTTGAACAAAAATTACATAAAAATATTTCCTACAACTTTTATGTTAAACACTAAGGTCAGATTCTAGGGCAAATGGGTCATTCATTTTATTTAAGTGAAAATCGTTAAGTATTTTACAGAGAAAAACACAGAATTTGAGCATTTGTTGGCCACGATTTTGAGGCATTAATTCAAGGGATATAGGTCTGATATTTGGTGAGATTTTAGTTTAAGGTGTTCCCTACAAGTTTCATGTTTTGTGCTAGGAAAAGTTGTTCGGAAAGAGTTTGTGATTTTGGCCAATTTATAAAAAGGGTCTGTAGAGTAGGTTTTTAATAGAGAATTCTCAAAATTTTTGGGGTACCATCCGAGGGTATTTTGGGCTGATTTTTGTTTAGTACTTAGCTTAATATGTTAGCTACATTTTTTATGTTTTCCACTTTTGGATTTAGCTATTAAAAACTTAGGGTTTCGATCTCACAAAAATGTGTGATAAAGAGCTCTATCAGTCACTAAATTTCAACAGTGACTTTGGAAAAGGTTTTGATCTATTAAGACTTCATATATTTGGCTTATAGTTGGTGAACAATAGTACAAATATGTCCTTTACAAGTTTTATGTTTTAACTCAAACTCGGTTCTTACTTTAAATTATAATTGTTTGGTCTGCAACTCGGAGTGGTCAAAATTTGACACTCTTTGGAAAAAATGGTATATCTGGAGTTTTAGCTAGCGAAATCACTTCAAACTAATTTTTTATGAAAGAGAACTCAAATATCTAGGTCTGGATATAAAAATCATGTTTAGTTCATGTTTCTACAATTAGTTATGGAGTTTTAAAGTTCGTGACAGAAAGTTGGTAAGTCTAGAAAATCAAGTTATTTAGGGTTTTGATAGCTTAGCTCATATTGTGTTCATTTTTGATATATTTTCTATGCATGCATGTCATTACTCATACAAACCAAAACTCCATAACATACTCAAGCCATAAAACTCAAAAATATATAAATGCATGCACATGCAAAACTTGATTATACACAAAAAATCCACTATCCATACCTACGATGCCTTTTGAGTTAATCTTCGTTTCTGTTTCTTAAGGTTGCTTATAAAGATGGATTAAGGGCTATTTCATGAGAGTATGATAATAGGTTTTAGGAGATTTACTTACCTTATTTGATTCTCAAAAAATTGTAGGAAGTATGAACTTAGTTTTAATGCTCACACCTTGATCATTTCTTCCATCTTCTTCCTTCTCTCTCTCTCTCTCTCTCTCTCTTCTTATCTCATTCTTCTTTGAAAACACTTAGAAAATTTATGTGGCCTCTCTCTCACCCACTCAGTCGAAACTTGAAGGAGAAATGGGGGGG
>JAULJZ010160889.1:0-34133 GCA_032270985.1 Heliamphora pulchella
TTATTATTATATATATTTTATAAAATAAATTTTTTATAGAAATTTTGATAATATAATTTTATTTAATTTATAAAAATCTTATTATTTAATTTATAGAAATTAGATTTATAATTATTTATTTATTTTAATTAGTCATATATTTTTATTTTTATTTTTTGTTTTTTTTGAGGAATTACATATATAGAGAGAGAGAGAGAGAGATGGAGAGAGAGTTTGGGGGGTGGGGGAGTGGGTGGGGGGAAGAGAGAGAGATTTATTATTTTATGTATTTTATAAAATAATTTTTTTTATAAAAATTTTGATAATACAATTTTATTTAATTTATAAAAATTTTATTATTTAATTTATAAAAATTAGATTTATAATTATTTATTTATTTATTTTAATTAGTCATATATTTATTTATTTATTTATTTTTTCTGAAGTATTAGAGAGAGAGAGAGAGATTGGGGAGAAGAGAAGAGATAGATAGATTGGGGGAAGGGGAGGGGTATTTTTGTTAATTAAAATTTTTTATTAATGTTATTTAAAAATAATTAATAATAAGGAATGCTAGTATAATTTGTTTTAAAATATGAATTTAATTATATTTAATTAAAATTTTAAGAGAGATCAGTGTAATTTATTTTTATTTTTAAAAGAGAAGAGAAGTTGAAGCTTCAAAACCCAGAAGCTCCAACAAAAGCTTTTAAGCTTCAACCGAGGTAACCAGAACCAGAGGCTTCAAGGAAGGAGAAGAAGGCACGACGCCGTGTCGCCACCCAGGCACCGCAACCAACCTCCGCCACCCGCCACCGTCCTCTCTGTCCTCTCTTTCTCTCTTACAGTGCCCCCACCACCACCCGAAACCATACGCCACAACCGCAAGCATCATCACCACACCACCGATGTCACCACCATTTTCTTTTATTATGTTCCTTTCATTGTGATATTGTGAAAATGAAAAAAAGTGAAAGCGCTGTTAGAAAGTGATAAAAAGTAAAGGTGCCATGAGTAGTTGTGTGTTTGGTGTGTGTGTGTTGTGTGTGGTGTGTGTGTTTTATTCTGATGTGTTTGCTTACCGTGTGTGTGTGTTTGAGAAGGGTTTATTAACCTTCTAAAATTTAAGAGATAAAAATAAAATGGCGTTAAAAAGAAATTTAATTTCTCTAATAGAAACTTAAAAATAAGGGATTTAAGAAACAAGAATTTTTTTTAGATTTAAATTTAAATAAAAGAATTTCTATTTTCTTTTTATGAGTTTTTAGTTTTACACCAAGCTTTAATTTGTTTTTTACTAAAATAAGAATTTTAAATATTTAATTAAAGAATTTTATTTATCTTTTTTTAAGTTTAGAATTAAAAGGAATTAAAAAGAATTTTGATTTAAGATCAAGAAATTTAAAATATAAGGAAATTTTCTTTAAGAAAAATGTTGTTTTCTCTTTTAAATAATTTTTGGGTTTAATCAAATTTTAAGTAGTTTTTCCAAAATTTACTATAGGAATATTATTAGTTAAAAAGAATTTTGTTATAGATGGTAGATAAATCAAGTTTTAATTAAATATATGGGTATTTTAAAATAAAATAACTTGATGGATTTTCTTGTTAAACTAAGTTTTTAAATAAACATAATTCAAAAAGATTGCTTTTTTTTTTTTATGAAATTTAAAAGATTTATCTCAAAATAAGTTAGTAATTTTAAAATGAATATTGTAGTTTTGAACCTAAATTTTAAACTTAACGATTTGACTAAAATTTTTCTTGGACTCAATTTAAAGAAATAAATATTTTTTAACATAGTTTTGGCTATAAATTATTTTAGATGGTAACAAAGTATAAACATTGTCTAGAAGCTTGCATTTTCATTTTTAGATTTGGGATTACTAAGCAAAATTTATTGGTTCTTGTAAACATCAGGTAAGTCTTATAATATCTGAGTTAGTTTAGTTTTCGAATTGTTGCTTTATAATGATCTTGAGGTGCACCACTATTAATACTGGTTGAAAATGACTACGAAATTATGGCTATTATAAAGATAAGAATGATAGTATAAACGGCGTTTCGGTCGCTGGAGGACGTTAAAACAAACCAACGAGGCGATATAATAAGGGTGGCGGGCCACGGTCAGGTGACTAGGGAATGATCATTTCCACTGCGGGGTAGCTCCCCAGATTGCTGGTAAAACCTTTTAATTGGATATTATTCTAGAAATGGAAAGCGGGTAATAACTCAGATATCTATGAACTCACACTAACTTTGCTAATGATTGTTGAAATCATGTTTAAGGTTTCAGGTGATACTTAAATGAGCTGGCTAGAGTAGATGTTTTCTTTTTTCTTTTTCTTCTTTTTGATCTACATATGAAAACTGGATGGTGTGTAAATATTTTCTGATAAATGCATTAGTATGCTCCGAGAATTTTTGAAAAGATTGTTGGGATAATTTTATGAAATTAATAAAAGAAAATTGTTTTACACCAAAGCAAATCAAAAGTGTTTTCAAAACAAGAGGCCTCAGGTGGATTTTAATTCATTGCTCGGTCACGGACTCCATTATAAGAAATGGGTCGTGACAGAAAGGCGAGAAGGAAACCTCCAATGCCAAGCCTAAGCCCCAACGGTTACCCCATCAAGATGAAAGCAAGGAATCACCACTAAGAGGAGCAAGGAAAGCCCTAAGGTGCTCTAATGAGAGTTCTAGGGTTCCCAAATGAGTTTAGAGAGAGGGGAGAGAAAGAAATGAGAGAAAAAGACAAACTCGCGACTTTAAAAAGTTTACTTGTCGACAGTCCGCTCGAGTGGGCCCCCTACCAGTTGAGCGGCCTTCACTTACCTGAACTCTCGGTCACCTGTCCACTCGAGAGGCCTACACTCCGCTCGAGCGATCAGCGCTGTGAAAATCCAAACAATGGATGCAACACTGAACTCAAAACATAAGCTAAACACCTCACCACAAAGTTCTCATGCATTACAAAGTATACAATCATTGTTAGCAAACGTTATCATGCTCAAGTTTTAATTCTTACATACGATTTACACAACCGTTTTTCACCGAAATTATCATAATATGGTTTGTTTAATTCTAGAAAGTAAACAGGACTGGGTCCCTACAACCTCCCCCACTTAGGAGATTTCATCCCCAAAATTACACATGCATCACGAATCGAACAACTCGGGGTAGTTTTTACGAACTTTCGACTCTTGCTTCCACGTGGCTTCTTCAATGCTGTGTTGAAGCCATAAAATTTTCACGTAGGTGATAGTTCTACCTCTTAGGACTTGCTATTTGGTGTCGAGAATTCTCATCGGTCTCTCCTTGTAGATAACATTATCATCTACTCTTAACTCCATCTAATCCAAAACATGAGATGGGTTCGGTTCGTACTTGCGCAATATAGATACGTGGAAAACGTTGTGTACGGAGGCTAGCTGTGGTGGCAAGGCAAGGCGATAAACTACCTCTCTAATCCTATCAAGGATTTCAAATGGCCCAATGAAACGCAGTGATAACTTCCCACTCTTCCCAAATCTCATTAAACCTATTCGTAGCGAAACCTTCAAGAACACGTGGTCTCCCACCTCGAACGCCAACGGTCTCCTCCTCTTATCTGCATAGCTCTTCTAACAGTTTTGGGCGATCACAAACGTTTACAGATCGTGATGACCTTTTCTGTGATTTTGCGCACAAGCTCCGGTCCTAACACGACTGTCTCGCCTACGTCGGTCCAACACATGAGTGACGTACAAAGTCTACCATATAATGCCTCATAAGATGCCATCTCGATGCTCGATCTGTAACTGTTATTGTAGGCAAACTCCACCTGTAACGCCCCAATTTTTAAAACAATAAACCCATGAGGAAGATAAATAATAATAAAAGAAAGGGTTTTATTTGGAAAACAAATCAAAAAAATGAGCTATTTCATACCCAATGATGCTCATGTGAAAAGTCTACAAACTCTCTTTTTAAACAAACCAAAATTTTAAATAAGCTAAAAGTGGAACAAAACATATATTTGAATGTGAACTAACCCCTTTTAACTCAAATACTTGAAAAAAACCAACATTTTAATGTCTTAATATTATATCTGAACTGAGGACTTCAAACCAAAACACAAACCCACGTCCTCATATGCGTACAAAATATAAATCTATGGCCTTAAGGTCTTACAACACGGGTTACTCCAACCCACAAACACATTTATCCAAATATTCAATACAAGAATTTTATTTACAAGGAATATGCAATTCTACCAATATAAACAAAAGGTCCCCACGGCCTTACTTCTCAATCCATAACATTCTTTCAACAATCACCTGAAATGTTGTTAAACAACATGAGTCAAGGCTCGTAGGAAAAAGACCAATAATGAATATAGACATGATACGCGAGGATGGTTATACAAAATGTAACATATAATTTTATCAAAAACTAACCCTGCTTTCCATTAAATAAACCCATTTCATATAATCGATTTTCTTTGTACAAGATAACCCATTTCTTGATCATTCATTCTGTTTCATTTTACTCATTTCAAGTTCTAAGTCCACAACTCACACACACACACACACACACACACACACACATATTTCTATCACCTCACATCTCAACCAACTCATGGTTTACACACTAGGAACTAACGCCGAATGAGTTTATAGACCCATGTTGCGCTACTACCGACCGGGCTACACGAGGTTCGCTAAGTAATAGTGCATTCTATAACCCGCCTCGACTAATGCCTTACATCTCGATTATTAGCCGATGGATAGGTCACCCAATCTGTGTAGTTTTTCGGTCTTCTACCGAGGAGCTAGTCATGCCCAACTTGAACGATCCTTAGATCTAAATCAGCCTTTTTTGATTTATTCAATCACAATTTTCAAACATGAGTCCAACCCAATAATGGTTCCTCTCGTCAATACACAACACGAATATGATTAAAAACAATTAAACACACTCTCAAATACGAGTCCAACCTAACAATGGTTTCTCTCGTCAATATCCAACACGAATAGGATAAATCATTGATTATACACTATTGATTTCATAGATTTCACATATTCCGATTTTAATTAGCTTAAAACCCAACCAACACATGGTGATTTCAAAAAAAACTCGTCACATTTTCATTGTTTGTTCAAAACTGCCAATTTTCATTTCATCATTTCACATATCCTTAAATTCATGAATTTTATTCAAAGTTCTCAACCCAACGATACACCATTTTTATCAATTTAAAAAATTTATGAAATTAACATATTTGTGAAGCAATACAAGTCCCAATGTCTTAAAAATCCAATCAATTTTATCATTCTCAAAACCATAATTTTCTATGATTTTTACGATAATCAAATCATAATATTTCAAAATACAAATTAAAGGTTCCCACAACCCAAGATTTACTAAATCATTCATCAATTTTATTATTTAATACTTTAATCTCACAAACCTTTATTTTTCTTGGATTAACCCAAAAATCAAATCCTAACCTTTTATTTTTCAAATCCAACCATATCTAACCACAATAATGATTTAAAAATATCTTAAATTATTCACAAGTTCATGATTCGTTCAAATCTACCATCAAACCCAAGCCTAGGGTTTCAAAACATCATTTTTATGCTTTCATGTATATATTCTCAAATATACAACCCATGTCACATAGATTTTCAAGGATAAGTCATAAATCTTACCTCTTTGAATCTCTAGCAATTATGATCAAACCCGAACAAGCTTCAATCGACCAAAGCCTCCCCCACTAAACAGTGAGAAACGAGCTTTCAATGCCAAGCTTAAGCCTCTAATGGATATTCACCAAGAGAGAGGCAAGAAATCCACTCTAATGGAGCTAGGAATGCTCTAAGAACCACCAAAATTGACTCTAGGGTTTAATCTTTGGTTTAGAGAGAGAGAGGAGACGAAAAAATGAAGAAAAAAGCCTCAAACTCGACTTTTAAGCTTCTCCCCGTCGCGGCCTGTCCAGATGCCCTTAATCCTGTTCGGACGCAAAACACATAGACTAATTTATGTCTGGACGCTCTCTGAACGCCGTCTGGACGCAAAACCTTCTGGTCCATTTTCGTCCGGACGCCCATAATTTTCGTCTGGATGCACTTTTCACTACATTGTTATCTCGACTTTAAACGATCATATTTCCTTCATCTGAACTCTGAATAGGGTCATTCTTGTGTTCAAATTGAAGCCCCATAAAATGTGTAACGTAAAAATAAAATGTTTGAATGCCTTAATCAATGTCTTAGCTGTAAAGCAAAAGAAAAACTGTGCATTCATTGGTAATTTTATTTGTTACGCATTAAAACACGAAAAGATAGTTTGGTAAACTGAAATCTTTTGGATCGTGTACACAGAAAGATATTTTGAAATCTTTTGGATCATATGGTTTTTGAAATTAATAAATTTATTTTAATTAAACGAATTTTTATAACTCTCAATTTTTTTAAAAAAACTAAGTGGGAGAGGAAATTTATTCACAGATAAATCCCATGGTCTCCATTACCAGTTCGTAGGTAATGTAATTTAATTTTACGTGTTGGCAGTAAGACATTCCTCCCCATCGGACAGAATTATTTGTGGTATCGTTGGTATATATCTCTTATAGGGATAATTCTGGATAATTATTAGTGTGAATTACTTCTCCATCTAAAGAGTTAATTGCGAAGCGATTGATTCAAAATTAGGTGGTGTTTAACACTTAGCTGTAAATAATAATATTCTCTCAATCTGAATCACTGCTATTATTTACTAGACCAAAACTATGTCAGCTATTTAATTTTATTTGGTATGGTCTATTGCCTAGATAGTAAAATTAATAGGACTTGGTCTGTCTGAACAAACGATAAATAGTAGATGCCCTCCCATTGATGCATGCTATTCACAGGGTACCAAGCTGCCAGCGATTTGTTTTAAAATGGTAGAGGGAACCAATTTTAAAATAAATTCAAAACTTTTCTCGTCATAATTAACGGTTATTTTAATTATGTAATTCTCCATGATTAAAATGATTTTCAATTCACTCGCGGTTATACTCAAAGAAAATAAACTAACGGGATCGAATTTTTTTGACTAAAAAAGTAACTTGGATATACCTTTAACTACCAAGGATATTTCTTCAATACCAGGAAATGCGTTTATTTCTAAAAAGGATTTTTCCCCTAGGCTGAAAGACATGAAGAAGAAAAAGGTTCAGAAATAGGGTGGCATGATTTTCAAGATAGTTAGTGAGCCACGTACTAGTGTGAAAAAGTCAAAAGACAGATATTTTCACTCCAACCAGACACGACACTAAAAAAAATAATGTTCAGTTTATCTTAGCAAGCTGAACAATTAGGGTAATTTTTGTTCATTTGTTGTGAAAACATATTTAATGGTGTTATCTACCTGTACCTGGTGTGTAGATATGGGAGCCACTAATCATGTCTGCAATTATTGCAGGGGTTCCAAAAAACTCGACAACTTAGTGATGGAGAGATTTACTTGCATATGGGCAATAATACAAAGGTGACAGCAGTTGCAGTGGGAGATGTCACTCTTAGTTTTAGTAGAGATTAAATTTTAATATTAAGAGATTGTCTTTATGTACTTTCCATTAGAAGGAACTTAGTTTTCGTTTTTAGATTGGTTAAAGACGGATATTTGATTTATTTTAATAACTCCGTGGTTATTAAGGATAATAAATGAATTATCTGATCTGGTACGTTAGTGGATGATCTTTATGTTATTACTACAATCTCTCTTACACTGCAACTGGCTGAATTGAATAACACATCTAATTTATTATATAAGAGAAATGATCCTTCTTTAATGAACCAAACGTTTTTTTAGCACTTACACTTAGGTCATATTAATCTAAAAATGATAAATAGACCGGTAGAAGATGAACTTTTGAGTTCATTGAAAGTGGAGGCACTTACAGTCTGTGAGTTCTACTTAGAGGATAAGATGACCAAGAGGCCCTTTTTGGCCAAAAGTTATAGAGCTAAAGAACTATTGAAACTGGTTCACTCTGATGCGTGTGGTCCTATGACTATCAGGGCTAAAGATGGTTTTGAGTACTTCGTCAGTTTCATTGACGACTACTCATGGTATGGATACATTTACCTGATGCACTGTAAGTCTGAATGCTTTAAAAAATTTAAAGAATTCAAGACAGAGGCAGAGAAGCGTTTGGGTAAAAGTATAAAATCATTACGATTTGACCGTGATGGAGAGTACCTCTTTGAAGAGTTTAAAGACTACTTGTCATCAGAGAAAATTATATCCCAATTGACTACACCGGACACCCCGCAGCAGAATGGTATAGTAGAAAGTAAGAATAAGACTCTTATGGAGATGGTAAGGTCGATGATGAGTTATTCGAAATTACCCGATTCATTTTGGGGACTTACATTAGAAATAGTGTCTTATATTCTGAACTTGGTACCTTCTAACTTAGTACTTTTTACTTCCACAAAATTGTAGACTGGGCACAAACCAAGTCTGAGACATATTCAGATTTGGGAGTGTCCAGCACATGTGCTGAAAGGAAACGCGGGTAAGTTAGAACCGAGGACAGAAGTCTGCTTATTTGTTGAGTATCCCAAGGGAACGAAGAGTGGTTTATTTTATAATCCTAAAAATTAGAAGGTCACTGTTAGCACCGGTACCTGATTCTTGGAAGAGGATTATGTTATGGACCACAAGCCCAAAAGTAAAATTATTTTAGAAGAAATGAGAGAAAATTACAGTAGACTGGAAGAGGAACCACAAGTCACTGATATCTCATGGCCTCGTCGTAGTGGGAGGATTATCGGGGCAGGTGCAGATCCTGAACAGAGTGCTACCATTAACATGCCAGACGAGCATGTGGGTAATGGTTTACAGGGTTCAGATTCTACACATTGTGTTACTGCTAATACACAGACGCAGGTAGTGCCTCGTTATAGTGGAAGGGTTGTTCATCAACTCAATTGGTATATGTTCTTGGGAGTCTTTTGAAGGATCCCGGTAGAACTAGATATCGAACCCTGTAACTATAATGAAGCACTCCAAGACAAAGATGTAGATCTTTGGCAAAAAGCTATTAATTTAAATATAGAATCTATGCATTCTAATCATGTCTGAAAACTTATAGAACCACCTGAAGGGATAAAATCCATCGGATGTAAGTGGATCTGCAAGAGGAAGAGAGGAGCATATGGAAATATTGAAACCTTCAAAGCTAGGCTTATTGGAAAAGGGTTCACTCAGAAAAAATGGATTGATTATGAAAAAAAATTTTCGCAGGTAGCCATACTTAAGTCTATCCGAATTCTCTTATCCATTGTGGCTCATTTCGATTTCAAAATTTGGCAAATGGATGTCGAGACAGCTTTTCTTAATGGAAGTCTTGACGAGTGTATATATATATAGTACAACTAGACGAGGGCCAGGAGTACATGTTGTGTAAGTTTAAGAGATCTATTTATGAACTTAAGCAGGCATTGAGATCTTGAAATACTTAGTTTGATCAAGCCATAAAGTCTTATGATTTTTATCAAAGTCTAGATGAGTCTTGTATATATAAGAAGCATGACATAAGTATGGTAATCTTTCTAGTACTTTATATAGATGATATCTTTCTCATCGAAAACGATGTGGGGGTTCTATCTTCGGTAAAAGTATGTTTTTCTGGGCATTTTGATATAAAAGACTTTGGAGAAGTCAGTCACATTCTTGGGATCAAACTTTTGCGAGATCGAAAACAAAAGATGTTGGGCTTATCACAAGCAAAGTATATCGATGAGATCCTTGCTCGTTTTAGCATGCAAGATTTCATGAAATGATTTTTTCCTTTCAGGCATGGAATCACTCTATCCAAGGATCAGTGTTCTAAGATACCTGATGAGATAGAGAAGATGAAGGCAGTTCCTTATGCTTCGGCAGTAGGAAGCCTAATGTATGCTATGCTTTGTACAAGACCCGACATCTACTTTACCATTGGCATGGTTAGTAGATATCAGTCTAATCCAGGGTAGGAGTATTGGACTGCGGTAAAGAATATAATCAAGTACCTAAAAAGGACTAGGGATTATATGTTAGTTTACCATGTAGACAGTCTAGTACCTTTGGGGTACACAGACTCGGACTTCTAGTTAGACAAAGATTCCCGTAACTCTAACTCATGATATGTGTTTATCTTAGGAGGTGGAGCTATAAGTTGGAGGAGTATCAAGCAGTCATGTATTAGTGATTTCACCATGGAGGCTGAGTACTTAGTGGCTTCTAAAGCAGTTAAGGAGGCCGTTTCGCTCAAAAACTTTCTGTTGGATCTAGATGTGGTGCCTTCAGTTCAATCAGCTATTACACTTTATTGTGATAATAGTGGAGTGGTTACAAACTCGTACGAGCCAATAGTCCACAAGAAAAGAAAATACATTCAGCGTAAGTATCACGTGATACGAGAAATTGTACAAAGAGGTGATATTGCTGTGACTAAGATTGCATCAGAGGACAACCTTGCAAATTATTTTACAAAGAGCATACCGACTAAGATTTTTGATTGTCATGTAGAGGGTCTGAGAGTAGATGTGTGGAAGCATGATTTTGAGTATAAGTAGGAGATTGTCAGGATTGTATACTAAAAACTATGGATTTTATTAATTTTAGTATTTAATTTTATTTTTAATAAAATTATTTTTTTATTTTATGAGAATCTTCACGAGCAGTGTATGCAATACATTTCTTTAAATGTTATGCATGGATGTCATTTATTCTGTACAGTATTTAATCTAGTGTGTAGAGTACGGCTTGTATATACAAGATCAGATTATAAATTCTTGCAGAATATGAGTTTTTGTTCACAGTTTAGATAGAATTGAACAAACCATCGGTACGACTGTAGCACAAATTTTTAGTAGGCCTGTCTTGGTTACGGTGAACAGATAATAGTATCGTCTATTATTTCGACTCACTGTGCTAGTACACTTTGTGTGTATTGAACAGGACCACATTGTGGTAATTAATTTTATACTGACTATGTAAATTAATTCACACCCCAAGGTTATTATGATTGCTTATACTCTTAATCTCAAAATAATTATTATTTGTGTATATTTAATATTCGTTATTTTGATTCATTAGATGATGCGATCTTTTATGGCTCAATAGTCCTGGTGAGTTGGATAGCAGTATTAATTATATGGTGCATATTAATTATTGACGAAACTCACGTTCCGATTGTTCAGAATGGATGATACCCCTTTAAGGAAGCTTATTTTTAACCGGGCCAAACCCTGTACGCGGATTTGATTATTCGGCAGTCAAATAAGTTAAGCGAAAGGGCTTGAGGAATTTTAAAGATACTGAATAAATTAAATTGTCAGCAATTAAATTTAATTGGCGGGTATCGAGAATCTTAACGTGTGGAGATGAATTAAGTATTTAATAATAGGAGCTCAATGCAATTGGTCTTGAGATTATAGCTAGAAGTGCAGTTACAATTCTTTAGTGGTGTCAGTTCTTTAGTGGTGTAAACTGTAATTTAGTATTTTATGAAAATTGCAGAAATCGCTACAAGGTTTTCATAATTACAGAAATCGCTGAGATATCTGCATATTTGCAGAAACCGCTGGAAAGGTATCTAGGTCACACTAAAAGTTTATGTCATAATTACTCCACAGGTCCCTAATGTAGCCTATAAATATGCGGGTAGGCTGAACCAAATTTATAAGTTATCTTTCAAGACTAAGGTTGTCGAGGTTCTGCCGGTACTAGTTCTCGAAGGATCGTACCCTACACTACATTCGGGAATCACATCAGAAATACAGTAGAAGGTCTGCTCGAAGTTTCAACTCGAAGAATCAAAGTTCGTAGTTGAAAAATCGACTAAAAGGTATTCATCTAAATTAACTGCGGTGACACGGGTTTTTATTTTGATCGTTCAACATCAAAAACAATTTATTTGGAGCATGTTTCAGCGATTGCCCATCCAGTTTTTATTTTTCAAAAAATCGTATACAAATCAATGATTTTGGCAGTTTGCCTCCAACATTCACACATTAATGCAAGCTCTCACATAATGGATCAACCATTCTCACGGTTTTTAGCTATTCAAACTTATGGCTTTGATACCAGTCTGTAACACCTCGATTTTCAGAACGATAAACCCATGCAGAAGATAAATAATAATAAAAGAAACGGTTTTATTTGGAAAAGAAATCTAAAAAATGAGCTATTTCATACACAAAGATGCCCAAGTAAAAAGTCTACAAACTCCCTTTTTAAACAAACCCAAATTTTTAATAAGTTAAAAGTGGAACAAAACATACATTTGAATGAGAAATAACCCCTTTTCAACTCAAATACTTGAAAAAAACCAACGTTTTAATGTCTTAATATTACATCTGAACCGAGTAACTCAAACCAAAATACAAACTTACGTCCTCACATGCATATGAAATATGAGTCCATGGCCTTAAGGTCTTACAACACGGATTACTCCAATCCACAAATACATTTATTCAAATATTCAATACAAGAATTTTATTTACAAGGACTATGTAATTCTACCAATATAAACAAAAGGTCCCCATGGCTGTACTTCTCAATCCATAGCCTTCTTTCAACTATCACCTAAAATGTTGTTAAACAACATGAGCCAAAACTCATAGAAAAAAGACTAACAATGAACATAGACATGATATGTGAGGATGGTTATGTGAAATACAACATATAGGTTTATCAAAAACTAACCATGTTTTCCATCAAACAAACCCATTTCACATAACCGATTTTCTTTATACAAGATGACTCATTTCTTGACCGTTCATTATGTTTCATTTTACTCATTTCAAGTTCTAAGTCCACAACTCACACATACGCACACACATATATCTCTATCACCTCACATCTCAACCAATTCGTGGTTTACACACTTGGAATGGACGAGCTTATAGATCCATGCCGCGCTACTACCGATCGAGCCACACGAGGCTCGCTAAGTAATGGTGCGTTCTATAACCCACCTTAACTAACGCCTTACTTCTCGGTTATTAGCCGATGGATAGGTCACCCAATCTGCACATTTTTTTGGTCTTTTACCAATGAGCTAGTCAAGCCCAATTGAAATGATCCTTAGATCCAAATCGGTCCTTTTTGATTTATTCAATCACAATTCTCATACACAAGTCCAATCGAACAATGGTTCCTCTTGTCAATACCCAACACGAATATGATTAAAAATAATTAAACACTCTCAAATACGAGTTCAACCCAACAATAATGGTTCATCTCGTCAATACCTAACACGAATAGGATAAATCATTGATTATACACCATTAATCCTATAGATTTCACATATTCCGATTTTAGTTAGCTTAAAACCCAACCAACACATGATGACTCCCAAAAAAACTCATCACATTTTCATGGTTTGTTCAAAACTGTCAATTTTCATTTCATCATTTCACATATCAAATTCATAAATTTTATTCAAAGTTCTCAACCCAACGATACACCATTTTTATCAATTTCAAAGATTTATAAAATTAACATATTTATGAAGCAATACAAGTCCAATTTCTCAAAAATCAAACCAATTTCACCATTCGGGTCCAACAGCCACAAAAACCTCAATTTTTCATGATTTTGACAATAATCAAACCCTAATATTTCAAAACACAAATTAAAGGTTCTTACAGCCCAAGATTTACTAAATCATTCATAAATTTCATCATTTATTCTTTTAATCTCACAAACCCCCATTTTTCATGAATTAACCCCAAAACCAAACCCTAACCTTCTATTTTTAAAATCCAACCATATCTAACCATAATAATGATTTAAAAACATCTTAAATTATTCACAAGTTCAAGATTTGTTCAAATCTACCATTAAACCCAAGCTTAGGGTTTTAAAACATCATTTTCATGCTTTCATGTATATATTTTCAAATATACAACTTATATCACATAAATTTTCACGGATAATTATAGATCCTACCTCTTTGAAGCTCTAGCAACTAAAATCAAACCTGAATAAACTCCAATAGACTAAAACCTCCAACTAAACTATGAGAAACGAGCTTCTAACGTCAAGCTCAAGCCTTAAACTCAGATCGGATGGATAGTCCATTCCTTGGCATCCTCACCACTCAAGACGCACTCCCGAAACATCAAGCTCTCTACATTCGATCGCTGAGCCTTTACAACGTGATGAATAAGGGCGGGTTAAGAAACCACTGTGAACAAGGTAACGCGATCACCGAACTCACCCAATCAAAGGTTATTCTTGCCAACTTCCCCAAGCATACTCCACTCCCTAACGGCTATGTGAGCTAGAGAGCTCAAAGACATCCGACTAAGGGTGTCAGCCACCACATTGTCCTTGCCTGGATGATACTATAGATCAAAATCATAATCTCCTAAGAACTCCATCCACCTCCTCTGGCATTAATTCAAATCCTTCTGCGAGAATAAATACTTCAAGCTCTTATGATCTGAGAATACTTCAAAGCGTTCTCCATACAAGTAGTGTTTCCATGTCTTCAGAGCAAAGACCACTCCTGCGAGCTCCAAATCGTGCGTGGGGTAATTCTTTTCATGAATCTTTAACTGCCTTGATCCATAAGCAACTACCTTACCTTGTTGCATCAACACGCAACCCAAATCCTTGTGCGACGCATCACAATAAATGGCATAATCGTGTCCTTTCTTTGGTACTATCAAAATACGTGCACCGGTTAACGTTATCTTCAGTGTTTGAAAGGTGAGCTCACAACTATCGTTCCATACGAACTTGACTCCCTTCCTTGTAAGGCGTGTCATAGGCATTGCAAGTTTAGAGAATTCTTTCACGAACCGACGGTAGTAACCTGTCAATCCCAAGAAACTCCAAATCTCAAATACATTTTTCGATCTCTCCCACCCCATCACGGCTTCTATCTTAGAAAAATCCACTGCTACTCCATCTTTTGAAACTACTTGTCCCAAAAACTTCACCTCGGGCAACCAAAATTGACATTTATCGTACTTGGCATATAGCCAATGTTCTCGTAATAACTGTGGGGAAATTCAAAGATGCTCCTCGTGCACCTCCTTCGATGACAAATAAATCAGAATATCATCCACGAACACTACCACAAACTGATTAAGGTAAGGGTGAAAGATACGATTAAGATCCATGAATATTGCCAGTGCGTTAGTCAACCCAAAAAGCGTGATTAGAAACTCAAAATGCCCATAACGGGTGCAAAAAGCCTTTTTCAGAATGTCCTCCTCCTTGACTCGCAACTGATGATAACTCGATCTCAAGTCAATCTTTGAAAAACAACATGAACCATTCAATTGGTCAAACAAGTGATCGATACGAGGCATATAGTACTTGTTTTTAATGGTCACATGGTTTAACTTATGATAATCGATACAAAGGCATAACAATCCATCTTTCTTCTTCGTAAATAACGCCGAAGCTCCCCAAGGATACACATTAGGGTGAATAAAATCCTTATCCAACAACTCCTGGACCTACACCTTCAACTCGAATAACTTGGCCAGTGCAAAACAATATGAAAGCATAGAAATGGGGGCGGTCCTCGAAATGAGGTCTATGGAGAACTCAACTTTCCACCGTGGCAAAAGCTCAAATAAGTCATCCGAAAACACGTCTGAAAACTCATAGACAACCGGAGGAAGCTCTCTCTGAGTAGAATCAATCTCACTCGTCGACAAGGCAGAGAAGGAGGTTAAGGCTGTCACGGCTCCATGAACTAAGAGGTCTAGGCACCAAGCCATCGTCCCGGTCACCCACGAAATTAAAAGAGTCTCCCTCCGGTGTGCAAACAAACACTCGTCGCTAGTCACAATCAATGAATGAGCGAAATGTGGTCAACCAATCCATCCCTAGGATGATATCGAATGAGGCCATGTCGAGCACAATGAAATAAAACACTAAATGGTGGTCAACAATCTCCATCTCACGGGCTCTACAAACACGTCTCAATATGTTAGTCTCATCAATCGGTGTCTCTACACATAAGGCGCTACCCAACACGTCTACCTCTAGCCCCAATGTAGATGCAAATGCGGATGAAATTAATGAATGCGATGCTACGGTGTCAACGAGACCACTGGTCCATGAACGGTACACTAAGAAGGTACCTCAGATGATCGATGGATTGGCTACGGCGTCCGACACGGTAGGTGTCACTGATGTATTGGGCTCCACGAGGGCATATACTCACCCCTGATTCCCCTGAATCGGCCTACTGCTCCCCTGGCTCTTGGCTACCTCACTAACTAAGATGAGGTAGCTCCTTCTGCTGTCTGTGCCGATTGTACTCCCGAGTGCCGTTGCGACTAGCCATAGCCCTATCATCCTTACGATGCCTGCCCCTGATGTGTTCCAAAAGAACCCTAAACACTCCCTTCCTGAGGGCAATCTTGTCGTATGTGACCTACCTGGCCACACTAAAAACATGGAAACAGGGTTCTCTCATGAGCCTGACTATGCTGTTGCTGTCCCCTCTGTATGCAATCCCTAGCATTGTACCCTGGTTTCTTGTATGTATAATACACCAACTCCCGACGTTTAGAACGTCCAGATGATGCAATAGACTGTGCGAGTATTGACCGCAGCTGCGGCTGGGATCCCGTGGGATAGGAACTCGGTCCTCCCGACTTCTGCATCTTCTGATGACGTCCCTCTGATTGCGCACTAGAAACCCCCTGATGGGACTTACTCTCACAGATCTTACAGCACTCTTCCATGGGATTCTCAACTCGGATAGCAGCCTCTACTAACTTAAAGTATACCCAAAACCCCAACGCTACATTCCTGTCCTTGATTGAAGGTCGAAGACCCCTTTTAAATCGCTTGGTGCACAACTCCTTCGTTGACACCATCTCAGGTGCAAACAATGACAGATTTGCGAATTTGGCCTCTTACTGGAGCACGGTAAGGTTCCCCTAAATAAGAGAGAGAAACTCTTCCTGATACGTGTCTCTTGATGAACCCAAAAAATAATTTTTCAAAAAGACTAGTAAAAGCGGTCCACATGCCATCTACAGTGGTCTTGGCAAATTTTCACCACTCTCTAGCATCCTCCTGAAGTTGGAACGCCGCCAACCCCACCCGTAACTCATCCACCTCGATGTCTAGGGTGTCAAAGATCGTCATGGTTATATCTAACCACTCAATAGCAACTTTGGGGTCCGGCTCCCTAGAAAAAGTTGGAGGGTCCAACTGCTGAAATTCTCTCATTGCCATTGTGGCCCTTGGCTCGGGAGCTCTAGCTCCAATCCTAGCCTCATCGGCCAACGCTCGCATGGTCGTGATCATTTCCTGAACAATGTCGACACCGCTCGCTGGTTCCTATGGGGCATGCACATCCCCTTCTTCCAGAATTTGGGCATATGCGTGACCTCGGCCGCGACCCCAGCTTCTACCATGTCTCAGCAACATCGCTATAAGAATAAGAAAGAACAAGGGAAGATATCAAAACAAGACTTATAGCAACTCATCTCTCACGGATAACACTGTCCCTTAACAAGATACCACATAACATGTATCATAGTATCAATGCACCTTATGCAACACATAACGAGGAGAACTAATCGAAATGAACCGTCAATCTGGCTAACTCGTTTGGATTTCTAGTTAGAACGGACGTCGACCAACGCCTTTCTAACTCGAACCAAAAACTAGTCGATCGGTCACCCAAGGGCAAGACACGTCATCCTAAGAGTCCAATATCCATACTCAAATACCATATAGCATACAAATGTCAAGTAAGGTCCATGATATTTCATGCTAACATGCCAATACATGAATATCACACATCGATGCAAGCTCTCATGCAATGGACTAACTACTCCCACGGTTCCTATGTATTCAAATCTAAAGCTCTGATACCAATCTGTAATGCCCCGATTTCATAATAATAAAAACCCGAGTAATTTAATGAAAGCAAGAATTTGATTTTAAGAAAATATTCAATAAAAGAAACCAAACTTTTAGTTTTCTCGTCAAACATAAGGATACAAGAGCCAATTATCTTTGTAAACAACCCCCCTAAAATAGTCTTTTTATACCCCAAAGGGTCACCCAAAAATATTTCATAAAAATTCTATTTTTAAATCAAAATCCAATAAAAATACCACCCAGCGGAGTCCGCTCGAGCGGTAAAGTACTCGAGAGCTCACTGCCCAAAAGTCTAAAAAATTAACTAAGTATTAAAAAGTCACTCCTTTGTTTCCATCCATGAAACATGATTTTGAATAGGCAAATTTGAGAAGTAAAACATATGTTTGGTAAGGAAATAACCCTTTTTGACCCAAAAACACAGAATCAAACTTCAAGATCATGATACATTATTCAAAAACTAAGGGATTCAATCCATCAACTAGCCTAACGCTCTCACATGCATACGAATTATGAATATATGGTCTTATGACCTTACAACGCGGGTATCCTAACCCAAAATACATTATTCCAAATGCTCAAAAACAAGAATTACATTTACAATTTTATTTATCAAAAGATACTATCAATGAAGTGTAATTCTATTAACTACTCAAAATGGGTTTTGCGACCATCCAGCTTACTCCAATAGTTTCTTTCCGCTATCACTGGAAGTGTTGTTAAACAATATAAGTCGAGACTCATAGGAAAAAGACTAACAATGAATATATGCATGATATGCGAGAATAGTTATGCAGGATGCAACATATAAATTTATTCAACCAATACCATTTTTCCCAAATTAGGTTCCCGTCACATAACTGAGTTTTCCAATGAAGATTTTGCTTTAAAGTTCTATAGTAGTAGTTGAGCTAACCTTTATAACTTGTCACCCCCATCATTTCCCAACCAACCCCAAAGTATTCCTATACTCTGCAATTCATTCATTTCATCCAATTATGGCTTACCAACCCAATTCATTTATTAATTTAATCAAGTACCAAAGCCGAATGACACTGATAGACTTAGGCGTATTTATCACTACCGGGCCGCGCAAGGCATAATGGATAAATACCCATTCTATAGCCCGATGCGGATAGCACATATTTTCAATTTTTTCCTTGGAAACATTGATGGGTGGGCCGCCCAAGAGCACGCTTTTATGGGGATTAACCCAAAGGAAGGGCCTACCTTACACTGTGCAAGTTTTTGGTCTTTTACTGAGGAGCAACTCGTGCCTAAACTTAAACATTCAATTCGGTCACAAGGTACTTTAATTATATTATTTTCGCTTAACAACCAACACGAGTCCAACTGTCAACCCGGTTCCTCTCGCCAAATTCCACGCCACTACGGTTCTAATTTCAACCATTACATAAATTCTCATAATTTATATTTTTGAATATAAAAGACTAAAATCCCTAAGTTAATACTTTCATACGATTCAAATTCAACAAGTTACCGATTTTACACTAAACCCCTAATCCATCACCCACCATTTTTCACATATCATTCAAAATCATGGAATATATATGCAAGAGGTTAATTTAACCTCAATTTGTTTAATAATCTCATCAATTTCAACATACGGGTCCCTTAACCCCAAAAGCCATAAATTTCATGATTTTGATTCAAATCCAAACCCTAGCCCAACATTTCTCAATCCCGATCATATCCAACGATAATAAAAAGGTAGAATCATATTAAATCAACCGTAGTTCTAAGATTTAACATTCTTTAACACTAAACCCTAGCCTAGGGCTTTGAAAACACTATCGTCATGCTTTTCTGTTCATAAAATAAAACACAGCTCACAACACATAGATATTCAAGGATAGTTATAGATCCTAACTCTTTGAAGCTCTAGTAACAAGAAAACCACCCTAGTAAGCTCCAACCATGAGGATCTCCAACCGAAAGGTGAGAAGGAAGCCTCCAACGCCAAGCCCAAACCCCAACGGTTATCGCACCGAGATGGAAGCAAGGAATCATCACCAAGAGGGGCAAGGAAAGCCCTAAGGTGTTCCAATGAGAGTTCTAGGGTTCCCAAATGAGTTTAAAGAGAGAGGGGAAGGAAACGAATGAGAGAAAAAGGCCAACCCATGACTTTAAAAAGTCTTCTCGCCGATAGTCTGCTCGAGCGGTCCCCACTTACGTGAACTCTCGGTCACCTGTCCACTCGAGTGGGCTACCCTCGGCTCGAGTGGTCAGCACTGAGTGAAAACCCAAACAACAGAGGCAAAAATGAACCCAAAACATAAGCCAAACACCTCATCATAAAGTGTATACAATCATTGTTAGCAAACGTTATTATACTTAAGTTTTAATTCTTACATACGATTTACATACTTAAACGTTTTTCACCGAAATTATCATAATATGGTTTGTTTAATTCTAGAAAGTAAAAGGGACCAGGTCCCTACATATCACAATTGGGATATTCTCGTATTATTAGGAGTCTCATGTACTTAACGAATTGTACAAGACCCAACTTGGCAAATATTGTGAAAAAATTGAGTAGGTCTACTAGTAACCCTGAGACTGACTATTGGGAGACAATCATAAGGGTACTATGATATTTGAGATACACCAAAAACTATGGGTTGCACTACACCAGATATCCAGCTGTACTAGAAGGGTACGATGATGCAAATGGATATATGATACTAATGACTCAAAATCTATAAGTGGATACGTATTCACTTTGGAGGGTGCAACTGTGTCAGAGCAATTGTCTAAATAGACATGTATAGCGAGGTCCACAATGATGTATGAGTTTATAGTTTTAGACAAAGTCAGAGAGAAACCTGAATGGCTTCGTCAATTTTTAAAAGACATCTCAATGTGGCTTAAACCTATGCCAGCCATCTGTATATATTGCGACAGCCAATTAGCAATGGCTAAGGCATAAAATAATATATATAATGGTAAGTCTCGACATATACATCGCAGACACAATACCGTGAAACACTTGCTCTTGAGTGGAATAATTTTTATCGAATATATAAAGTGTAAAGACAATATAGCGGATCCGTTAATTAAAGGCTTAAGCGGAGAGTAAGTTAGTCATTTATCTAAGGGAATGGGCTTACAGCCTATAAATTAAGAGTCACCTCAATGGCAACCTAACCTAGCTGAATGGAGATCCCAACGTCTAGGTTCAAAGGAAAAATCGAATTATGTGTAACTCAGTGTCATCACTATGGAGATAAAATCTCCTACCCATTCCTATGTAGTATAGTGATACCTATAGCGTTATTAGCTTAAGATATGCTTTTAATGGTTCTTATACCTTGAACTTCAAGTGGGGTATAGCAGGATACTCTTAATAAGAATCACCTATATAAGTGAGAATGGGCCACTTCTGTGAGAAAGCTAAGGCTACATTTTTTAATAGCACTCACGAAATCAAGATTTATCTAGGACCAAAATGGGCACAACTATGAGAACCTAGCTCTATTTAGAAAAATTCTATGTAAACTCTATTGTCTTGGCTTACACAAACGGTTAAACAGTTCAAGGCATCGTGTTCACTGATTAGTCAGTAAATTCGATAATTTTTCACAAGGGAAGGTTCAAAGTCAAAGGCCACCTATCCTATGCAGAGTTTTTTATTATTAAACTTTCTCTGTGTTTGCATCATGTTACATTTCTTTTCCATCAAATTCCATTCATGTGGGGGAATGCTGAAAAAAGTGGGTTTTGAATTGATTAGAATATGATTTTTAGCTAATTTTGAAACTAAATATCTTTAGATTAGATTAATCTTTTTTGATAATTTTAAATTCTAATTTGTTTATCTCCATAAGTAGAGTAATAATAGATTTTGTGGCATTCAAAACCATTAATGGGTCAATAAGAAATTGACTCCAAATGTGAGACCTTGACCCGTTTTCTTTTTTCGGCAATTTCGGACGCGCGTTACGTGTTTCCATTTGAGCATGTTTTTAATGCTTTTGATGTATGATCGGGTTTAGATATGTATGCGGGGTAGGTTCCCAGGGCCGTGGGCTGTTGTGGCGCGAATCTCGAAAATTTTCAAAAAAAAGATATTTTGGAGACCTATAAATATTTGGAGTTAGATATTTTCAAAAAGATATTTTTTAAAACTTCTCCAATAAGTTTTTCGTATTCTCTTTGCCTTCTCGCTAAGTTCTTGAGGGCCCGGGGCTCAATTTTCAACGATTCAACAGCGGATCCGTGGTTTTGGCGTCGTGGGCTACGCAACCATCCGGTCAGATTTCAATTCCGGCGAAGCTCAATTTTGCACGTGGTTCGAGGTGTCGAATCTTGAACTCACCGAGGTAGGATTTTAGACCTGTATGTGTTATAAGGGTGCTATGGGTAATCGGGTGTCTTTTTACCGATCGGATTGTTGTAGATCTGATTTTCTGTAAAGTTGGGGTTTTGGGTTAAAAATCGAGTTTTTGTCGATTTCGGTAGATGGAATCGGGTGTCGAGAGTTTCTTTTGAGATCTTGGTATTAGGCCTAGGCATGTGGATGTTCACGGGTGTTGATTTGGAGTTTGGAGGCTTCGATTCGAGGTTTGGAGGGCTGAACCCGTAGCTCAAAAACAGTTGCTGCTTGGGTTCGGTCGACTGGAACTTGAGGTTCGGTCGACTAAACCTGGAATCTTGAGTTCGGTCGATTGGACCGGGGGTTTCGATCGACTAAACGGTGTTGTTTGGTGTTTTACAAGTTTTCAGTGTGGTCTTCGGTCGACTAGGGGCTTGGTTCAATCGACTGAAGTGCCAAGGTGTGTTTTGGTGGTTCCGTGGTTGGGTTTTGGTTTCCGATTGGCATCCTATGGTATTCAATTGATTGATTTATGGGAATTGATCAATTCAAATACATGTGGATTCCTTTGGGGTTTTGTTAATGACATTGTGGTTTCGGGGGTCGTGTGGTGGCCCGGGGTGTTTATGTGATGTCGTCCTCAGGTGTGACGTGTGTGGTTGGTTTAGGGTTTGTGGCACGATTGTATGAGTACTGATGATGTGCGCGACGCGTGGGTTTGTGGTTTGGTGTAAGGTGGGATTTTGGTGAGAATCGTCTTGTGGGAGGTTCATGTGTCGATCTCCGGTTTAGGTGTTGGTTGTTCCTGTGTGTGGACGGGTCCCGGTTTGTGGACGGGTCGTTCGGGTATCAAATGACAGGTATGTGACTTGTGATGTCTAGTCAGGTTATATGGCTATGTGCATTTATAATTATTTCTTTATGTATGGATTACATGGCATGATATCTTATGTGTATCGTGGTTGCATGCTGTAGAACTTAGAGTTTTACTAGGCATTGATGTGACGGATTTGTGGGGCACATGCATGTGGTGTATGTGGTATGTTATATGTGTTTAAATCCTGATTAGGTTATTCATAGGAATGTCCGGTGTTATCCCGTAGTATTCGGTGTTATCCCGTAATTTTAGTTTTATCCTGTTATATATATGCTGTGTTATCCCGTGGTATGCGGTCTTATCTCGTGGCATGCGGTTTTATCCTGTGGTATAATCCATGGTCGGCGGTCCCATCCCGTGGCTTATGATAAAGTTTACGGTTTTATCCCGTGGTCTGGTTTACGGCTTTATCCCGTGGTGTGCGGTCTTATCCCGCGGTGTACGATTTTACCCCGTGGTTGGTCTATGATTTTATCCCATAGTATTTGATTTTATCCCGGGAATGCATATTTATGTATAGATCTTTATCTCAGCGTTAGGGCTGTGGTTGCGGCGTGTGAGGACCGGTTGTATGTATTGCGTTGTGGGACGAATAGACCATATTTTCAAATTATTTTTAAGAGTCGTGTAAATCGCGATCTAAAAACCCTTTTCAACTATTTTCAGGCTCATGTGAGTGAGTAAAAAACATGATTTGTATCTTCGCTTTCCCGTTTGCATGTGAAAACTGTTTTCAAGGCTTGAAAGAGAGTCTAAACCTACACTTTGGTTTCCTAGCATGTTTTGTTTATATTGCATGCCTGTCTAGTTTCTGCTGAGCCTTGGCACGGTGTGGGATTTGTTTTTCTTCAAGTACCGGTCACGCTGGTTGATCTGGAGGTGCCGGAGGAGGTGGAATAGTGTAGTATTCCTTTTTGTTAGCTTTTTACATGTATTCTATAACATATTTTTCGAGCGTTGGAGCCGTGTAATGTTGCCGTTTGGCGTTTATATACAATGCATGTATAGTTTATTTGAGAGTGTATTCTCGGTTGGGTATCATGTTTGATTGTTTATGAGTGTTTCACATGGTCCGAAGTTTGGGACGTGATACTAAAAGTGTGCTATTGAAGTTGGCAAAAAGCTGGTAACTTGACCCAATCTCACATTGCTTGGGAAATGAAAAGCTAAGGAGCATATAAGACTCAAGTTGGAATTTGGTTTTGGGCCCCAAGAGGTATCAAGTTTTGTGGATTGGGGAGGAACTACCCAAGTGTGGGTTTAGATTCAACCCAACCACACACACACGCACACGCGCCACTGCTAGCCCGTTTGATCGCTCGGCTGGCTAGTCGTGCCCAGCCAGGTCAAGCTCGGGCCCAAGTCCAAGTCCGTAGGTCACGGGTTGTGGGTTCAGATCGACCCTTATCTTTTTATGAAAATTTTATTTAATTAAAATTTTGAATTTAAAATTAATTTATTTTGAATTTTAAATAACGTTACCGTTACCGTTATACCAAACCATGGGAGGGTTTAGGACCGTTGTAGTCTTACCGTTATGGTTCGCGCCTGTTGGGCGGTCCAATCGATAGGTCGAACCGGTTTAGCATCAGTTCGGATTAATCCGAATAGTCACCATCAACGCCTATATATAGGCTGCTTGTTGTACCATTTTCAATCATTCTTTTCCCCCTCTGCTCCTCTGTTGCTGCATTGTGTTTCTGCCATTACTGTCGTCGTCAAGAGAGAGTTTAGCACAACAACGTTTGCTGTGTGTGTAGATTGTTGTGCTTCTTCTATACATAAGGATCATTTTATCCTAGAGGCAGACGTCTAATCGACTGTAAGCACCAAGGCGGGAACGTAATCTGTCTTAAAGAGAACGTTGGACTCAATCCCAACTCGCTCTGTAAGACTGTTCTAAGTTCATTGCTTTCTACTATTACTGCTCTGTTCAGTTCAGTTTTGTTTTTAATAAAACATTGTTCTTTTTCTTTTTGTTTTAATAGAACAATATAGTGTTCTTACCTTTTCTCGTTTCTGTTCATAACAATTATTACAGAAAAACTATGTTTAATATTGTTCTATCCTGCCTTTCTGTGTTGTAGTTTTAAATTGCTGTTTAAAATACGTTTGTGTTTTCAAAACACAAATTTTATTTCCTACTGTTTCGGATCTGTTTTTAAAGAAATAATACGTATCTATCTATTTTCTGTATACTGCAAAACATATTTGAATAATATTCTGTTTTAGCAATTTTTATTCTACATTTTGTTATTGTATTTTCAACATATAGTTGAGTTTCAATTTTTGGTAAACCAACTTATTGTTGATCTCATATTTTAGAACCAACAGAAGCCCATAAGCAAAACATTCGAAAAGCCAATGGATGCCAAACGAAACTTTTGACTTTTACAGGATAGAAGCCAAAGATTTTAAGCCTGGTTTTAATTCGGGAGCCAAATCTTTTATTTAAGTTGGATTTTAGACAGACTCCAAAATTTATTTTAGTTAATTTATTTATTTTTATTTTTATTTTTAATAGTTATTTATTATTTTATTAAAATTTTAAATTATTTTTCAAAATTCTCTCATTAAGACAAACTAAAAAGGTAAACATTTTGATCAAAATATTAAAAAAATTAAAAATAAAAGTAAGCCAAAATAAGCTAATACACTAGATTTTTTTATCACAAATTTTAAAAATCTCTAAAGACAAAAATAAGATAAATAGTTGTTACCTTTTTTGGTAATTTTCGTAGGACAAATTACCGAAGTTTATATTTTTAGGGTTTTGAAAAGTAGTTCAGTGAGTGGTATAATCTCTTGATATTTGAAGTTTGAGCATATTTAGAAAATAAAGACTACAATCTAATTGCTTCAATCTCATCAGAAATATGACAATTGTATCTTGTATATTTATGTCACATTATATTTTTTTATAGGCACCTCTATTATTTAACTAAATAAATTATGCTTTAATTTTATGAAAATAAAAGGTAAGACTACGTACTATAGACCTATCGTAGTCTATTCCCTCCCTGAACCCTGTATACATAGGAGTTTTGTGCATCGAGCTGCCTTTTTTTTTGCGAAAATGAAATCCACTAATTGATGCTTGACTTCAACTGGAGAACACTGAATGTGTAATGCTCGTTGGATATTTAGTAATTCGCTACGCAACTTTGAAAATGTACCATGCACTATATTATTGCTAGTGGTGTAAAATCATAAGATTAAGTAACTCTTTTATCTTTATACATCAACTAGGGTTTTAAAAGAAGGTTATGGACTGACACTCTATTCTAGAAAGAGTGATATTTGTATCTTCTACACTAATCTATATTATATTTTGATCATTTCATCATTTTTTATGATTTAAATTCTGTTATTTCATTCACAAAATCAAACACATTTTTAACCACTATTATCAATGGTCGTGGGAACAAAGCCGTTGAATACGAAAATTGAAACGAAAGCCTCGGGGTTGCTATTGAATCAAGAAGGCTTACGAGTTCAGTTCCACCAATGGTGGATAGTAAGTTCGTGAAAACTTACGGAGAATTTTTAGAATTAGGTATACTGGATAAAAGTTAGTAATATTTCTAAGTGTCTATAGTCTTGTAACATTTTGATTTGATAGTAAAAATAATTGGTGGATCGATTTGTAATTTTCATTTCGTGAGATAATTTTCTCATAACATTTTTATGTAAGTATTGTGTGTTTTGTTATTTTGTTTTTTTCACTGTAATTTGTTTTCTTATAAGTTATCGACTATATTTTCTTCAATAATAAAAAATTTAGCCAAACCAGTCCTAAATTTGGGAATAATTTTCCTTGTCACACTCGACTTTTCATCTCTCGCACTCCTTTTTAAAGATATTAAAAGATAAATATATATAAAAAAAAGTGTGAGATGCTTAAAGTGAAAATCATGAATATTATTTGTACTTGGTGTTTGACAGATGGAATCTCACGTGGGAGTGGGATCCTTATCTTTATAATTACTATTTTGGAATGGGTAGAAATAGGAAAGTAGTTTTTAATTTTTAATTAGAAATTATATTTTCAAATTAAGTAAAAATTTGATTCACACATTCTCATATGGTAATATTAGATTTCACGGTCAATCATTAAAAAAACAAAATATTAAACTCTAATAAATTCATATAAAAAAGGTCTTAGATAAGATTATTGAGTTAATTCAAACATTTAAATATAATTACCTTAGGAATTAGATTATTAAGTATTTAATTCTTAGCAATTATATTCCTGCAGATTCCCATAATCCAAACATGTCTTATTTTATTTTTCTTAAATCTCTTCCTCCAAGATTGTATAATTTTTAATTTTTTTTACAAAAACAAATCTGATTTTACCTCTTTAGTGAAATCGTTTTTATTTTTTCTTCTTTTAAGAAAATTTTAGTGCTACTAGTCTTACATGCAGCAAAAAATAAAAAACACTTTTTAGATTTATTTTCAAAGTTTAGTAAGTTAAAAACTTTAAAGGATTTACCAAACTAGACTTTAAACAAAGAAGATACATTCCCAAAAAACAAATCTAAAAACAATCAAGAATTCAAAAAATGAATGAATCATAATACACAAGTGTGTGGCCCTCCACAACCAACTGAATATGATCCATTTATTTCTAAAATTTGGACAATTTTAGGTGTTTGCCAGAGATTTTTTCAAATAGTTTATTTTTATTTTTATTATGTTTATGTCAAAATCTATTACTTTTTAAATTCCTCTCATGAAAATAAACAGCATTTTAGTTGGAAAAATGCACTAAAAGCGAAAATAAGTTGCATTTTAGTTGAAAATAGTTTTTTCATTTTCTCTATTTTTCTAAAACAATTGGTGTGTGTGTATATATATATATATATATATATATATATATATTACCATATTGATTCCTTATGACATGATGACTATAAAAAGTACAAAAATTTGGAGCATAATTAAGAAAAATATTAAAGATTAAAAAAATATTTGGAAGATATTTTTGAGAATTAATAATTTAAAATTGTAGTGCTGAAGAAAGCAAGTCTATAATGTAAGTTTGTCATTTTACTACCTACAAATATGTATGGATATAGATAGATACATGATTAAAAATGACAAAAGAAAAGTATTGGTGTGGTGTGAATGGGTGAAAGTATGAAAATTGAAACCAGTGGGGACTCAGACTCTGCCCACATAAAAAACAAATTCCGAAGACTTCTGTATCTCCATCTGATCTATTAAATAATAGCAAGTGATTGCATTGCTTTTCTTCTCCTTCTTTCTTTTTTTTTTTTTAAGTTTTTTTTTAACTGCCATGGCCCATGGATGATTCTCGCACTTTTTCAACTTGCTACAACGAATCTTCAAATTCATCCCTCATTTTACTCGCAGACCAAAACGGGTTATTTTAAATCAGGCCCGGCTAATATGCCTTTTCAAAACAAAAACTATTTTTTTTTTGGACATTCTCTTGCGTTTTCCAAATTTTAAAGCTTAATTTTCAAACTTTGCTTTGCTTGCTTTGGAAATGGTTTTAAAAGAATGACATGACACACCCAAACTCAATGTTCAAGTGTTGACTCTGAGTTTTTTTTATAAAAAAATTCATGACCTGATAAATCAAAACCCTCAATTTATGTCACATTTTATGCTTAAAAGATTTTTCTTTTTTTTGGGATTTTAAAAAGAAAACAAACCTCCCCCAAAAAAAAAACCCAAAGAGGAAAAAATCGGGGTGCGACAACTGGCGACTACTAGGGACGCTTGAGGATTTCGGCAATTTCTTTTATTCGCTTTATTTAATCTTGTTTAATAAGTTAGTTTCAATTTCCATGTATTCTCTTGTTTTATATTCTTGTATTTTTATTACCAACTGCTTGACGAGTTTGTTGATGCACCGTTTCTCCAAATGCACAAGGAAAAAACAAAAAATGTGTAGGGATAAAAATTTGCTTTATTTACAGTTTTCAATACTTTTACAAACTGCTTAGCTTCCTATTTTCCAAAAGAAAAAAAAAACTCTCTTTTTTGTTTTAAAAAATCACACTACTTCACAATCATACTGCACTACATACTTTTTAACCCTTAAGGGATCCCTCCAAATGGATGTACGTCGCTTGCGTTCGGGTGTTATAGTCCCGGCTCCCGTTCGGATCACCAACTTGAGAATGTCAGTGTTGGACTAGAGGTTTAAATATCTAGGAACTGTAAGTCTTTTGCACTATCAGCCTTAAGATAGGGCCATGTGAAACCCAGTTTATTTATTGTTATCAGGACACTCAGTTTTCAAAAGGAATGTCAATACGTGTTTCTTTTTTGGTCTTATAAAGATGCTGTGCCGAATTATGGTCAGAAAAAGTATTAATTCCCCAAATTATTAAGATAGATTTAAATCTTTTTTGAGTCATTCTTATATCTATATTGAAGCCCCTGAAACTTACTTTTCAAAGATCTCATCCTTACCATAACATTCCTTTCGGTTTAAAAATAGTTTTTATTGAAAAGATGAGGATATCTTGGTTTTCTTGAGCCTCCCATTCTCCCACTCCACTTAGATCTCTCTATATCTTGGGTTTTGGGGCATGACAGCCCCTCAAGTGCTTGAAAGGGTATGTGGTGTTTTTGGCAGTATAGGAATTGGTTTTGGCTGTAGTAGGACTTACAAAAGCGTTTGAGCTGTAACCTATTGTTGGAATAAACTGTTAAAATTCTAAGATTATATCTATAACTTTAATAAAAAAATAATTTGAACGGAAAAACATCGAAACTGACACTAAATTAAAACTTTTGATATTGAACAATCAAAATAAAATCCGATAGTACTCCCAAAGTTAGTTTTAGAATTATGCATTTCGAAATCTAGTTAGATGATTTCAGTTGTTATAATAATTTCTAGTCAACAATCCGCCGTGATATTTGACTTCCAATCAAATCTCCAACACAAGCTTTCTGCTGCATTCTTGAATGTTATAACACGAATAAAGTGTGAGCTTTAATATATTGTGACTTTTAAAACCTGTCAAATCACCTATTTTTTGGATTCACAAGAGGTGAAAACGCTAGAACTGATTTTCGATCAACTGGCGACTAGGTTTTATAACCGCATATAAATAGGTTATAATAGGAATTAGTGGAGTAAATAAGACGTGAGTTTCTAATGTAATTATGAAATCCTACCTCAACCCTAAACTAATTTCATAAAAACACAAATTATAATTCATTTCACTAAAGAATTATAATTGCACTCTCAACCTTATTCTTAAAATCGAAGTATTCGAGCTCCTATTATTAAATACTTATTTATTCTCCCCACGTTAAGATAAAAGACACCCCCCGATTAAATTAAATTACTAAAAATTATATTTAATCGGTCTCTTCAAAAATTTCTTAAGAAATTTCGCTTAACTTATTTGACTGCCAGATTAAAAAATCCACCTAGCTATAGGATTTGGTTCGGTCAAAACTTATAAACTTTCTTAAGAGGGTATCATCAATCTTGATTTTTCAGGATGCGGATTCCGTCAATAATTAATATCCACCATATACTTAATACCATTATCCAACTAACCAAAAATATTAATCCATAAAAGATCGCACCCTCTAATGAATTAAAACAATGAATATTAAATATATGTAAATAATAATTATTTTGGAATTAAGAACAAAAGCACTCATCATGACCATGGGGTGTGAATTAATTTATAAAGTCAGTACAAAATTAATTATCCTAACTTGATCCTATATAATACACACAAAGTCTACTAGACAATAAGCCAGAACAATTGTCGAAATAATTACCGTTTTTCGTAATCAAAACAGATCTATTAAAACATTGTGTTATAATCGTACTGATGGTTTGTCTAATTCTATCTAAGATTATGAATTAAAAACTTATATTCTACAAAAACTTTAAATCCGATCTTCTGTGTGTAAACTGAACTCTCCACACTAAATTAAATACTATGAAAACTAAAAGACACACATGCACAATATTAAATAAGTAATGAAACACATGCATTGCTCAATAAGATTCTCTTAAAATGGAAAACTAATTTTATTAATAAATAAAATTAAATACTAAAACCAAAAGCATAGTTTTTTGTATACAACTGTAACAATCTTCTACTTCTAATCAAAACTATACTGTCATACATCTAACTCTCATGCCCTTTATATGACTGTCAAAAGTCTTAGTTGGGAAGCTCTTTGTAAAAAGATCTGTAAGGTTGTCTCCTAATGCAATCTTGATCCACTGTCCAATACTCTTACCCTGGATTAGACTTATTTCTGTTAACCATGCCAACGACAAAACAGGTGTCGTGTCTAGTGCAAAGTATAACATACATAAGGCTTTCAACTGCCGAAACATAAGGAATTGCCTTCTTCTTTTTTATCTCAACAATTCTCTTAGGGCACTGATCATTGGATAGAGTGATTCCATGCCTAAAAGAGAGAATCTTTTCTTGGAATTCTATATGCTAAAATGAGCAAGAACTGTATCGATATAAGTAGTTTGTTATAAATTCAACATCCTTTGTTTTCAATCTCGCATAAGTTTGATCCCGATGATGTGACTGGTTTCTCCCAAATCTTTTATATCGAACTGGCCGAACAACCATACATTTACCGAAGATAACACCCCTACATCGATTCCAATGAGCAAGATATCATCCACGTAAAGTATTAGAAACACCACTACGCTTTTCATCACGTTTCTTGTACACACAGGACTTATCAGAACTTTGATCAAAATCATAAGATTTAATGGCTTGATCAAATCGAGTGTTCCAAGACCTAGATACCTGCTTAAGTCCATAAATGAATCTCTTAAGCTTGCACAATATATGCTCCTGACCCTTTGCTATGAAATTGTCTGGTTATACCATATAGATTCACTCATCAAGACTTCTATTAAGGAAAGCTATCTTAATGTCCATTTGTCAAATTTTGCAATCGAAATGAGCCACAATGGATTAGAGAATCTGAATAGATTTAGGCATGGCTACTTACGAAATGGTTTCCTCATAATCGATCCCTTCTTTATTAGTAAACCATTTTGTTACAAGCCTAACTTTGAAGGTTTTTACCTTTCCGTCAGCTTCTCTCTTCCTCTTATAGATCCACTTGTATCCGATGGGTTTTATTCTTGCGGGTGGTTCTACAAGTTTTTAGACCTGATTAGAGTATACAGACTCCATATCTGAATTCATAGCCCTTTGCCTTAATCTATTTTTATCTTGGAGTGATTTATTATAGTTACTGGATTTAGTACCCAATTTTTTCGAGATCCTATTAAAAGACTCTCCGAAAAATATATACCGATCGGATTGACGAACAACCCTCCCACTATGACAAGGCACTACTTACGTCTTTGTACTAGCAGTGACACGCTGTGCTAATTCTAAACCATGTGCACCACCATCCACATGCTCTTCTGGTTTTAAAATCGACATATTAGTGGTAACACCCTGATCTGGTTCAGGATTGGCACGCGTCCCGATAGTCCTCTCTCTATGTCGAGACAATGAAAAATTGATGATACTTTTCTATGGCGCTTTTCTCCCGTACTGTTGGTTTTTCCACTCAGCTCTTCTATAACATTTTTACTATTGGGCTGGTGGTCCATTACATAATTATTTTTTAAGAATCGGACATTGGTATTGACAATGACTTTCTAATTCTTAGAATTATAAAATAAATCACATTTTGTTCCCCTGGGATATTTAACAAAGAAACAGATTTTCGTTCTCGATTTTAACTTATCTGTGTTTTCTTTCAGCACGTGTGCTGGACACCCTCTGTAAGGACACGATTCAAACCCAAGTATTAGCAATAGTTAGTTCATGAGATCTTAGGTCGCTAAAAGATTAAAAACTCTTGTTCAATCAAAAACCCTAATTCGATCGAGAAACCTAAGAAGACTTAACACTTAAAAAGCAAAACCTGAGTACCCAAAGAAAACTCTCAGCATCCTAAGTTGATTAATTATCATAAAATATTAAATTAAAAACTAAAAATTTTCATAAAAGGGTAAAATGACCATTTTATCCCTAATACACCAAAAAGTCTTAAAAATAAAAAACTTGACGCATGAACATCTTAAATTAAAAGATTTAAACTCAAATAAGTAGCAAAAGAAAAAATAATAACAAAAATGACAAATATACCTTCTAGTGGTTGGTTTGCCTAGGAGTTTGTGCTAAAAAGTTACTTTTTATATTTTAAGTTTAAATTGAAAAAAAAATGTACAAATCAAACCTCATTATGTCCTAAGCTTATTCAAACAAGTAATATTAATAATAATATAATGTTTTAAGCCAAAAAAAGAAAATAAATTATTATTAAAGTTCTTATACACCTAAATAAGTCAAAAAGTCACATCTTATTAAACTACTTTAATTTGACTTAATTGACTACACCTAATTAATCAATTGTTACCATAATTATAATTAATTATGAAAACACTAATTAATCATAAAATCACTAAAATAATATGTTTTGATAGGTAGAAAAACTAAAAAGATACACCGAATTAATTTTTGAAGCATTTTCTTGGACAATAGGTACTAATATCTCACTTAAATATTAAAATAAAGCAAAATCAGGTTTTGGTCTTCTCCAAACAGCCCCAGCTAAAACATCATCTGCAAGAATCTAAAATTATTTTTCTTAAAAGGACTGCACCCTTGCATGCAACCAATCCAAAAAATAAGAAATTTAAAAATTAGTCTTATACCTCATTATGGCCAACCACCTAGACTTCTTCTATAAAATGAAGCCTTGGCCACCACTTCACCACCACATTTTCGACAATATAGAGAGAGAGAGAGAAAGCCCAGATTCTTGAGTGTTCTTGGTGTTCTTTAAGTGTTCTTCAAAGTTTAGAAGAGAAAGAAGGAGAAGAAGAAGGAGAAGGATCCAAGGAAGCTAGGAAGAGTCCTTTAAAGCTAAGTCCATCCAACCTTCAACTTCAATCTCTATAAGTAAGAAAATCTCTAAACTTTCTAATCTTGCTCACCTCAAACTCCCTTCAATCCATCTCAAAAAATGAAA
>JAULJZ010160889.1:34233-45038 GCA_032270985.1 Heliamphora pulchella
TCTATAAGTAAGAAAATCTCTAAACTTTCTAATCTTGCTCACCTCAAACTCCCTTCAATCCATCTCAAAAAATGAAACAAAAAACAAGAACCAAAACATGAATATAAAAGGCATCCTAATAGGAAAAAATGGACTATTCAGAATTTTTATGAGATGATATGTGTTTGCATGTTGATATATTTAAGTTTTATGGCTTTTTTGAGTTCTGGAGCTGTGATATATAAGTGTGTAACACATGCATGCAAAGAAAATGGATCAAAACTTGACACATAACATGCTAGGTGGCTAGAACTAAGTTAGGCCTGAGATTTAAGGATTTTGAGCTCTCTGCCCCGATTTTTGAAAAATCATAACTAAATCTAGAAACATGATCTGAGTGTGTTCTTTGTGTCCAGATCAAAGTTTTTATGCTATACTTCATCTAAGATTTATTTGAACTGATTTGAGCGGATAGAACTCGTAATATAGCTTTTCTACCAAAACATGTCATTTTTAAATCAGTTTGTATTGCAGAGCTAAAAACCCAATTTTCAAACGTGAACGGAGCTTAGGTTTTTTCATGAAAGTTGTATCCAACATGTTTATCTAGATACCCACCAAAATTGAGTCCTAGATATTGAGGTTTTAATGGTCAAATAGCCTCAGAAAATCTCTATTTATGTTGATTTACAGAGCCTTCTGTCGCACATTTTTGCACAACCCAAAACCTCTATTTTTAGTGATCTTCTTCAAAAGTGATTTTCATGAAAAATGTTGGTGGCATGTTAATCTAGTTTATGTTCAAAAATTAGATCCAAAATCCTCTGCATGATACCCAAAATGATTTTCAAACTCTCTGTTAAAAACTAACTCTGCTGAGTGTTTGACACCTCCTGAACAAATTTTCTAAAATGACTTATTTCTCTAACATTTTCTATAGAAATACCCTGAACACTATTCATGAGACTTATATGGGATATGTTGAACTAGAACATATCCAAAATCTATGTTAGTAGGACCTGATTTGATATCTCAAAACTGAGACCAATGGAGATCCATTTTTAGTGAAATTTTTGTGTAATGCTGAACCGTTTTCACTTGTGAGGGCTAAATCCCTTAGTTTCCTTAAGATTAGGTCTTAGTGTTTAACATGAGAGTTGTAGAGTATATTTTTATTTACATAGGTGGCCAAAGCAAGAATCTAAGTCAATTTCTAAATATCACAAAATACTTCTGGAGTATACAAATAAGTGACTGGAAGTTGATTTATGTTAAGTGTATGGTGAAGCATGTTTGTGTTGTGTGATATGATTTATATGATTTATTTGATTTAAATTAGATGAATAATAGTTTAATGTAAATATGTGATGAAAAATGACCATGCCATGAGAATTGAATCATGTTTTGAAAGTTGTACTCCATGCTTTAACTTGTTGTACCTTATGCTATATTGGTTTGTACATTGCCATGCTTAGTGTTATGTCATGCTATAAGTAGTTGTACTCTGAGCTATATGTTGTACCATCTTAGGTATTGTCATGATTATATTCATAACACGTTGGAGTCCATCATGTATATTACTATTGTGGGTTTGGGAATATTGGAGTTATCATTTTTTTGGTTCTAAATCTAGGGCGTCCCTAGTTGCCTGTTTTATGAAATGTTTTGGGATATATTCCTTGTGTACACCTTGAGTGTGTCCTCGGTGTATGGAAATATGCTTATAATGAAAATTGTTAGGCACCATGAGTTCGTCGCTACCATTCTGACTTTCGTAAGTTAGACTTTAGGTTGACACCAACGCGGTATCTCAGATCTTAAGGTGGGTTGTTCTGGTTATGCGCATTGGTTATTACATTTCCTAGCCCGGAGAATGTAGCCCTGGCCCGAAGAATGTTGCCTACCCCTACACTGTTGCTATTAAGTAAAACAACTGCGGGTATGAAGCCCGGTGACGTAGTTACTATTCACAATGAGGCCTGATGATGGCTTTGGTGATCAACTACCTCTAAAGTCCACTCTTGTAATTCTCGACATAGAATTTATATTATGATCTTGGTATATGTTGGGCTTGGCATTCACATTGCATCACGTTTATCATTACATCCCTTGCATGATTAGTTGTTTTTACATTTATCTATTTACTATGATATACATATTTCAAATTTGCCCGTCTCATTGACATATAAGTGTTTTTAAGTGTTGTATGAATTGTATTGTGGTAAATTTGTGCCGTGAGATTGGTTAAAGAGTTGTAGTGTTTTCTTCTGGGCTTCAGCTGCTCACGGCTTCGTGCCACAGGTGAGGAGGAAGTTTTTGAGGAAGAGCTCACTTACGACGAGGGCTATGCCGAACAAGGTGAGTTCCCGAAGCAAGCTGAACTTGATGGAGCTTAGATGAAGACTCATGTCATCTTTTGTTTCTTTCTAGTTTTCGAGCACTCATTGTAATTTTGTATTTTCTTGTGAAATTGTAAATGCTTATATATTTTGGTTGGCGTTGGACTTCAATAATGTAATATTATAATGCATATTTATGAATGAATGACTAGAATATCTCTTTATTTATATTTATATATGCCCTGACATGCCTGAAAATCGGGGCGTCACAGTTTGGTATCAGAATCTAGGTTTAGTGAACCTTCAGGCCTTGGGTTATGAGAGACTACGAGTTCTATAGCGTAGAAGTTCTGTAGAGTGTCTGTATTACTAATTTATCACTTATAAGTCTAATAACTTAAAATTCTTACCTTAAGTTTCTCTTTCTGATCTTCTCTTCTCTTAAGATGGCATCCGATGCAAAACTTGAAGAGAACCATGGGCAGCATCAGAATCTGAAGACTCGAACTCGGCAGAGCTACTAGCAGAAGAACAAGACCCAATTGATGCTATCCCTCTAGTGTGGAGTTTTCCAAAATATTGGAAAATCAATGTGGAAGAAGCGGCGGAGGAAACGGACGAGGACGGGGATGATGATAAAGAAGAAGAGGAAATCGCTATCTCTTATGACCTGTTTGAGGCACCCCCACCAGAGTCTGACAAAGACGAAGCTGTTAATGCTGCTATCTACTTCAACTGCCAGGACTATCGCAAAAGCTATCAAGTAGGAGAGTGGGTATATGCTAGGGTCAGCCCGGAGAGGATGTGCACCTAGAGAAAACCTGAGGCCTTCCCCCGCTTCTTGGGACCGGTACAAGTGATCGAAAGATATAGTGAGGGGGCTTATTGCATAGACGTAGCCCCTGGATTTAAGGCTCGACTTAGAGATATGTTAAGCACTAAATGACTCTAACCCCAGAGGTCGAGAGATGAGAGAGGTATCATCGACCCATGTAACCCGACCATCAACTTCAACAATCCGGAGACGTATTAGGAGATCCCCGTGGCAATAACTAACAGGATTCACATGGGACCCGCCGGCACTTGGCACATCGAGGTGCGATGGTGCTGTTACGAGATCTACGAGGCAACTTAATAGCATGAGACAGTTGTTCGCCATTTCTACCCACATCTGTTTTAGTTAGGCCTTAGCAAGCTATGTGTTGTATGTTTTCTTATGTTTGAAAGTTGTATGTGTTTTGTGAACCTTTCTAAATCTTGTGTTGACTATGTACTTGAGCTTCAATGATATGAAATGCAAGTTTTTGTTATAAAAATTCTCCTAAGTTATCTTACAATCTCAAATTTAACTCCATAAGATCCAAAAAAAAAAACAATCAAGAATTAAAAATAACCCTCAAAGCCATAACACTCTCCCTTTCTTTATTCTAGGATAGCTGGTAGACGATCGAACAACCGACAAGCACTTGGATTAGCCCAAGTTTTGCGAGATCTTGCCACTAGCATTAACCGTCCCCATATGTGTGATAGGGCATGATTCTTAATCGGAGCTGGAAAGGCAGCGAGCTGCAATGTTTAGAGGAGTGTAGAATCGAGAGTGGCCCAAGAGTAGCTGATGGCTGTTAAGAAGTTATTTAACTCGATGCGAGTTCAAGCAGAGGCAGATTGGGTAGCTTTAGTAGCTCACCTGTTGGAAAGAGAAGCGGACCATTGGTGGTCTATAATTAGCAACACTCAAGATACAGCAGCTTTAACATGGGACCAGTTTGAAGGATTATTTTTGGAGAAGTATTTTCCAACCTCCTTCCGTCAAGAATAGATCCGAGAATTTTTAGAGCTTAAACAACGATTGATAACGGTAACCAGTACATTAATCGCTTCGAAGAGTTGAGCCGTTTTGCTACCGCTATTGTACCAGACGAAGAGTCGAAAGCACAAAAGATTGAGTGAGGCCTGGAATCGTCTATTTGAGCGAGGGTTATTTTCTTACAACTCCCGACATATACACAAGTAGTTTAAGCCGCTTTGCTCGCCATGATCGAATTAGATGACTGAAGAAAGATTTGGAGCCTAAAGAAAGGAAGCACTTGGAGGGCCCGTGAGAAACAGCCGAGTGCTTGTTCCGAAGAAGCCATACGACCAGGATAACAGGCAAGGATAACCAAGGGATTTCTCCACAACTTCAATAGTCTGTTTTGAATGTCACCAACCAGGACATAGGAAGTTTGAGTGTTTGCACTTGGCACAAAGGAATCTGAGCAACCAGTCCCAACAGTGGAGGTAACCCCCAAACCAGTCGCTAAGGTACCCGCAACCAGTTTAGGTCACCAGGCTAGCAACCAACTAACAGAATGGAAGAGAAAGGTCACCGCTTGACAAGAATCAGAGGCCCCAAAGAGGTCCGACCAACAGAATGAGACCCGAAAATGCTAGGAATAGCAACGAAAATCAACTAGTGGGAGGACGCATCTTTGCCTTGTAAGAGGAAGAAATGGAGGACACCCAAGTTATACCAGGTATGGTCGTGTTGTTCAATACCCTAGTAAAAGTATTGCTTAATTCTGGAGCTTCCAAATCTTTCATATCTTTAGCCTGTATATGATCTTTGCATCTAGAACCTAAAACACTAGATTGAACCCTAAGTGTTGTTACACCCTTAGGAGATCACACGCGAGTAGACTCCATCTGTAAGACGTGCACGTTGAGAATAATTGATACCCTTACATCATGCAACTTGCGAGTCATGGACTTTAACGATTACGATGTAATTCTTGGAATGGATTGACTCTCTGAACATCAAGCTATCATCGATTGTCAACAAAGAAGATATAGGCGCAAGGAAAAGATGGAACCATCGTACGGATTCATGGAGAATGGCGTGAAACCCTGACCCCAACTAATGTGAATGTGTGCAGATTAAGTAACTTCGTGGGAGGGTTAACTGGTATGCTTTCTAGTACAAACACCTTGTCAACCCCCAAGTTATTGTGAGTGGTATGCGAATATGTGGATGTGTTTCCAAAAGAACTACCGGGACTACCCTCGCATCGTGAGATTGAGTTTTTGATAGAACTCCAACCAGGCACCGCATCGATTTGGATTGCGGCACACAGGATAGCTCCCGTTGAAATGAAGGAGTTAAAGGAGCAACTTCAGGAGTTGCTCAGTAAAGGTTTCATCCGACCAAGCACATCGCCGTGGGGAGCACCAACATTATTCGCTCAGAAGAAGAATAGAACTCTATGACTCTGCATTGACTATCACTAGTTGAACAAAATGACGATCAAGACCCGATATCCCTTACCCTGTATAGACGATCTTTTTAACCAGCTACGAGGGTCAGCCTGCTTTTCTAAGATAGATCTTCGCTCAGGTTACCACCAGCTTTGAGTTAAGGAGGAGGATATCCCAAAAATAGCCTTCAGAGCCCGATATGGGCATTATGAGTTCGTGATTATGCTTTTTGGATTAACCAAAATCTTACCTCGATCAGTTTGTAGTAGTCTTTATTAATGACATCTTGGTGTATTCAAGAACTGAAAACGAGCATGAACAACATCTAAGGATTGTCTTGCAAAAGCTGAGAGATTCACAACTCTATGCTAAGGCTAGCAAGTGTGAGTTTTGGTTGCATGAAGTTAAATTTTTAGGACATGTGGTATCTAAGGAGGGGACAACCATGGATCCGGCCAAAATTAAAGCTGTTTTGGAATGGAAACCACCCCGAAACGGCTTTGAAGTTCGTAATTTTTTGGGATTAGCCGAATATTATGGGAGATTTATTTAAGATTTCTAGAAACTGGCTCGGCTAATGATAAGGTTAATGCAAAAGGGAGTGAAGTTTGAATGGAGTGATAAGTGTGAGATGACTTTTCAGGAGCTTAAGAGAATGTTGACCAGTGCCCCTATCCTGATCATACCCGAGTGAGAAGTTGGATATACGGTGTATTGTGATGCATCTAAGGAAGGTCTAGGATGTGTGCTTAAGAAAGATGGCAAGGTGGTAACCTACGAATCGAGATAGTTGATACCTCAAGAGCAGAATTACCCCACCTATAACCTAGAGCTAGCAGCAGTTGTATTCGCGCTAAAGTTATGGAGACATTATCTTTACGGAGAGCAATTTGAGCTTTTCACTGACCACATGAGTCTAAAGTATCTGTTGACCCAAAAGGACCTCAACATGAGATAACGACGATGGATGAAGTACCTAGAGGATTATCAGTTCACCCTATCCTATCATCCAGGCAAAGAGAACGTGATAGCTAACGCCCTTAGTCAAAAAGCAGGAAGTACGCTAACCTGTATAGCAGCAAGACAGTGGGACATGATAGGAATGCTCAACGAGTTTCGACTCTAACCTTTAGAATTAGAAGACGAAACCTATTTTTGTCTGACCATGGCAATAGCCAATCTTCGTCATCGAATCCTAGAGACCCAAAAGCATGACTAAGAATCTGAGTGCATTCGAAAGCACTTAATAGCAGAGGAATCGAAACCAGGTTAGGTAGTCAACAAGCATGGACAACTAACCTATCTAAGATGGTTATTCGTACCAAACGTTGAGGATATAAGAAAGAACGTCCTGAAGGAGCATCATCAGTCACTTTTTGCTGTCTACCTAGGAGGAACGAAGATGTACCAAGATTTGAAGAGGCATTGTTGGTGGAATGGCATAAAGCAAGATGTAGTAGATTTCATGGCCAAATATCTTATCTGTCAGCAAGTGAAAGTTGAGAACCAAAGACCGGGAGAAACCCTTCAGCCCTTGGAGATACCGTAATGGAAGTGGAACCACATAACCATAAATTTTGTCTCTAGACTACCAAGATCACCATCAGGACACAACGCCATCTGGGTAATCGTTGATCGTTTCACCAAATTCGCGCATTTCCTACTCGTTCGAACTTCCGAGAAGCTTGAAGCCCTAAGTCAGAGATACATCCAAGAGATCATTCGCCTTCACGGAATCCCGTTATCTATCGTGTCAGATTGAGACCCGTGTTTCACCTTGTGATTTTGGCAAAGTTTACAAGCTGCCCTAGGGACAGAGCTTTGTTTCATCACTGATTTCCATCCGTAGACTGATGGATAATCTGATTGAACGATTCAAACTCTAGAGGACATGCTTTGATATTGCAACATGGATTTCAAGGGAAATTGGGAGAGGACTTGCCATTGGTTGAATTTGCCTACAACAATAGCTATCAAGCTAGCATTAGCATACTACCATATGAAACTCTCTACGGAAGACCAAGTTGATCATCGATTTATTGGACCGAAGTAGGAGAGAACACATTTTTTGAACCTGACCTAGTACAAGAGACCATCGAGAAGATCTGACTGATCCAGCAACGAATCACCACTGCTCAAAGCAGAGAGAAGAGATACGTCGACCAAATACGTAGACCACTGTAATTCGAAGTAGGAGATCTTGTATTCCTAAAGATTCAACCGCGACGAGGAGTTACACATTTCGACAAAAAGGGAAATCTAGCCCCAAGATACATTGGACCATTTTAGATCTTGGGCCGAGTTGAAAAAGTAGAATACTGCTTGGCTCTACTACCGCAGCTCTCCAGTGTTCACAATGTTTTCTACATATCGATTATAAGGAAGTACGAACCTGATCCTACCCATGTTCTGAAATGGAAAGAACTCCATGTTGATGAAGATGCTACATTTGAGGAACAACCAGTGAGGATAATCGACTGGCGTGACGAGATTCTTCGAGAAAAGACCATTCCGCTTGTTCGAGTTCTTTGGAGTCACCACAGAGTTGAAGAATCAACATGGGAACAGGAAGAAGCTCTAAGGGTAAGTCACCCCCCAGCTGTTCACAGACTAAGGTACGGTACAAAATTTCGAGAACAAAATTTATTTTAAGGGAGGTAGATTGTAAGGATCTGGTTCAAACCCTAGTATTAGCAGCGGTTAGTTCATTAGATATTAAGTTGCTAAAAGATTAGAAACTCTTGTTCAATCAAAAACTCTAATTCGATCCAAAAATCCTAGAAAATCTAACACTAAAAAGGCAAAACTCTAATACCCAAAGAAAACTCATAACATCCTAAATTGATTAATTATCATGAAATATTAAATTAAAATAAAAAATTCTCATAAAAAGAGTAAAATGACTATTTTTTTCCTAATACATCAAAAGTCTTAAAAACTCAAAATTTGACACATGGACACCTTAAATTAACAGATTAAATTCAAATAAGTGGCAAAAAATAAAATAACAACAAAAATAATAAAAACACCCTCTAGAGGCCAATTTTCCTAGGAGTTTGTGCAAAAAAGTCACTTTTTGTATTTTAAGCTTAAATTGAAAAAAAGATGTACAAATCAAACCTCATTATGTCCCAAAATTATTTAAACAAGAAATATTAATAATAATATAATATTTTAAGCCATCAAAAACAAATAAATCATTATTGAAATTTTTGTCAAAAAGTTACATATTGTCAAACTAGTTTAATTTGACTTAATTGTCTACACCTAATTAACCAATTATTACCAAAATTCTAATAAATCATGAAAATGCTAAATTAATCATAAACTCACTAAAATAATATGTTTTGATAGGTAGAAAAACTAAAAAGATATATTGAATTAATTTTTAAAGTATTTTCTTGGACAATATGGTACTAATATCTCACTTAAACATTAAAATAAAGCAAAATAAAATTTTGGTCATCCCTAAACAGCCCTAGCCGAAACCCCATCTTCAAGAACTTGAAATTATATTTCTTGAAAAGACCACACCCTTATATGCAACCAATCCAAAAAATAAGAAATTTGAAAATTAGTCTTACACCTCATTATGGCCAACCACCCACACTTCTATAAAATGAAGCCTTGGCCACCACTCCACCACCATATTTTTGGCAATATAGAGAGAGAAAGACCAAATTCTTAAGTGTTCTTGGTGTTCTTCAAAGTTTAGAAGAGAAAGAAGGAGAAGAAGAAGGAGAAGGATCCAAGGAAGCTTGGAGGAGTCCTTTAAAGCTAATTTCGTCCAACCTTCAACCTCAATCTCTACAAGTAAGAAAATCTCTAAACTTTCTAATCTTGCTCACCTCAAACTCCCTTCAATCCATCTCAAAAAATGAAACCAAAAACAAGAACCAAAACATGAATATAAAGGGCATCCTGATAGGAAAAAATGGACTATTCAGAATTTTTATGAGATGATGTGTTTGCATGTTGATATTTTTAAGTTTTATGACTTTTATGAGTTTGGAGTTGTGATATATAAGTGTATAACAAATGCATGCAAAGAAAATGAATCAAAACTTGACACACAACATGCTAGGTGGCTAGAACTAAGTTAGGCCTGAGATTTAAGGATTTTGAGCTCTCTGCTTCGATTTTCGAAAAATCATAACTAAACCTAGAAACATGATCTGAGTGTGTTCTTTATGTCCAAACCTAGGTTTTTATGTTATACTTTATCTAAAATATGTTTGACTAGATTTGAGTGGATATAACTCGAGATATAACTTTTCTGCCAAAACATGTCATTTTTAGACCAGTCTCTATTACAGAGCTAAAAACTCCATTTTCAAATGTGAACGGAGCTTAGGTTTCTTCATGAGAGTGTAGCTAACATGTCTATCTAGCTACCCACCAAAACTGAGTTATAGATGTTGAGTTTTTAAGGGTCAAATAGCCTCTGAAAGTCTTTGTTTATATTTAGTGATTTACAGAACCTTCTGTCACACATTTTTACAGAACTCAAAACTTCTATTTTTAGTGATCATCTTCAAAAGTGATTTTCATAAAAAAATGTTGGTGACATGTTAATCTAGACCCTATTCAAAAATCAGACCCAAAAACCTGTACATGATATCCAAAATGATTTTTAAACTCTCTATTAAAAACTAACTTTGCTGAGTGTTTGACGCCTCTTGAACACATTTTCTAAAATAACTTATTTCTCTAATGTTTTCCATATAACTACCCTGAGAACTATTCATGAGACTTATAGGGAACATGTTGAACTAGAATATATCCAAAATCTATCTTAGTACGAACTGATTTGATATCCCAAAACTAAGACCAATAGAGATCCTTTTTTAGTGAAATTTTTGTGTAACGCTGAATTGTTTTTACTTGTGAAAGCTAAACCCTTAGTTGCCTTAAGATTGGGTCTTAGTGTTCAACATGAGAGTTATAGAGTATATTATTATCAACATAGGTGGCCAAAAATCAGAACCTAAGTCAATTTCTAAATATCTCAAAATGCTTCTGTAGTATACAAATAAGTGATTGGAAGTTGATTTATAAATGCTTAAGTGTATGGCAAAGCATGTTTGTGTTGTGTGATGTGATTTGTATTATTTATTTGATTTAAATTAGATGAATAATACTTTAATGTAAATATGTGATGAAAAATGGCTTATAATAAAAATTATTAGGCACCATGGGTTCGTCATTAGCATTCTGACTTTCGTAACTTAGACTTTGGATTGACACCAACAC
>JAULJZ010160890.1:0-24279 GCA_032270985.1 Heliamphora pulchella
ATAGAAAGCCAAGTGCATCCCAAATCTGAAAAGTCAGCCATTTTAAGAACAAGCAAAGAGGCAAACCAGAACTACAGCCTATGATTGTGTTTCAAACATTGAGCATCACATGTCCCAAAGCAAAACGTAAACAAAGAAAAGGCTTAAAGCCACAAAAATGAAAGAAAATCTAACTTGAATTGAATCGGTATAAAACTTGAAACTACAAGAAGGAGAAACGAGAAATCAATACCATCATGGTCGCGAATGGTGGCGTAACGACTCTTAGCGAGAGGGCAAGAGCTTCGATTACAAATCCCAGTCACGTTATAAGGGTTTCGATAGAAATTCCCGGTCGTTAATCTATAACAGAGAATGGAAAAAAGTTCCAAATCAAAACCCCAACATCAATAAGAACCAATTTTTCAGTCAAATATGGATTCAAACAGAACACGAAGTGGATTTGGACAAAAAAAATAAATAAATAAAAAAGAGGAACTGTTTAGTGATGAGACTTATAGGGTCATAAAACTGCAGTGATTTTTAGGGTTTAAGATTCTAATTTCCGAAGGCGAGCCACGGATGACAGAGCGAGAGGGAGGGTTTTAGATTTAGGTTTGAGATTCATACCTGGCGCTATTATTACAGATTTACTATTTTATATTAATATTTTATTATGAAAAAGTCATAACAAGTCATTACATTAAAATTCTCACAAAATAATTAATTATTGGTGACAAATTATTTCGTAGTAAATAATCAAAAATTATTTGGTGATGAAAATATAAAATTCGTTTTAAAAAGACAGATATTGAGACGAAATATATTCATCTCCAAAAATTAAAAATTTTTTTGCAAGGAAAAATAAATTTCGTTGCAAAAGAAATACATATTGTGACGAAATACTCACCTCGCTAATAATTAAGAAACTTTGTATGAGAAAAACTAAATTGTGTCACAAAATGAATATGTATTACTGACGGAATTGATATTTTCTCGCTAAAATATCAATTTTAGTGAGAAAAATAAAATTCGTCATTAGTTTTTGTCACAAAATACCATTTTTCTTGTAGTATCAAATTTTGCGTACAATCGGTATTCCCTTAGAAGCTGTAGAGCAATATGTAGATGTTTTTCATGCATCTCCCTCGATGATGAGTAGATAAAGATGGCGTCTACAAACATGACTACAAAACTATCAAGATACTGATGGAACATGCGGTTCATCAACTCCATGAATGTCGCAGGTGCATTCGTCAAACCGAACGACATGACTAAAAACTCGTAATGACCATAACGAGTCCGAAAGGCGGTCTTTGGTATGTCCTCTTCCTTTATCCTAAACTGATGGAATCCTAAGCTCAAGTTAATTTTTGAAAAAAAACTCGAACCCTTTAACTGATTGAATAAATCATTAAACCTCGGCATATGATACTTGTTTTTTATCGTCACCTGGTTAAACTTTTGGTAATCAATACATAATCTCAAGGTCCCATCCTTCTTTTTGGCAAACAAGGCCAGTGCTCCCCACGAGGACGTACTTGGGTGTATAAACCCCTTATCTAGCAATTTTTGAAATTGTACTTTAAGCTCACGCAACTCTGTTAGTGCAAAACGATAAGACGACATCAAAATAGGAGCAATTCCTAGAATAAGATCAATATAAAACTCTACCTCACGAGGTGGTGACAACTCGAATAGATCGTCTAGAAAGACATATAGGTAATCACAAACTACAAGGGAAAACTCTCTTTGGACATCAACCGCCTCATCCATCATGAGAGCAGAAAAGAGGAAACTAAGAATTTAGCATAACACCAGGCATGGATACTAAACTATCGTCCCGATCACTCATGAAACAAAAACAATCGCACTCAAGTGTACAAATTGATACCCTCCATCGATCATAATCGATATAGAAACGATAGGTGGTCAGTCAATCCATCCCTAGGATGATATCAAACGTGGTTATATCGAGAATGATGAAATCAAACTTTAAACAACGGTTAGCAACCTCTAGCTCACAGGATCTATAGACTCATCCCAATACTACGTTCCTATCGACCGGGGTTTCTACACATAGTGTGCTACCCAACGTGTCTATCTCTAGCCCCAAAGCAGATGCAAAAGCAGATGAGATAAAAGAATACGATGCTCCTGTGTTGATAAGAACACTGGCCCATGAATAGTACACTAAGAGAGTACCTATGATAACTGAAGTAGTCGTTGAAGTGTCAGGAAAAATCGGTGCCTTCAAAGAACTCGGATCAGTGAGGGTAAACACACGCCTCTACAGTCCCCTGGCCTATCTACCATGGCTCTGCATTGTAGGTTGTCATACTGGTTGGGCTGAAGTACCCCCTTCTGTAACCCTAGAAGTTTGGGCTGCTCGCTGCTGGCTGCTGTCGGTAGGTCTGTCGTCTCTACGCCGACTGAATAAGTGGTGCACCTACCATACTTTGTGTACTTCCTCATTGGGGGCAGTTTCTGCGAAAATGCCTCAATTAACCACACCCAAAGCATACTGGTGGCCCTCTCCCCTGGGACTGAACATGTATAGAACTCTGAGGTTGTTCCCTCAATGGGCAATCCACTACACAATGCCCTGGTTGTCTGCACTGATTACAAATGAGCTCCCTCTGCTTAGGTCGTCCCGACGATGCTACCGAGGGTGCCGGTGCTGAAAATTGCTGGTACGATTCAGTAGGATAAGAACTGGAACCAGATGACCTCTACCTCTTGTTACGGCATCCACCTCACTGTGCACTCGTTCCTCCTTGTGGTGCTCTAGCCTCTCTAGCCTTACGGGTCTCATTCAAAGTATTCTCAATGGTGACTGTCGATTCCATCAACTCAGTAAAAACACGTAACCTTAATCCTACCACCCTTTCCCTAATCGTGGGTCTCAAATCCCTCTCAAACCTCTTTGAACGTAGCTCATCTGTGGCCACATATTCCAGTGCAAAGTGAGATAAAATGGTAAATTTCGCTCCATACTGTACAACACTCATCATTCCCTCGGTGAGCAAAAAGAACTCTTCTCTATAGATGTCCCTAGAAGACTCGGGAATTCTCCAGAAACACCTTCGTAAAAGCAACCCACGTTCCCTCTACAGCAATTTTGGCAAACTTCCACCTCTTATGGGCATCACCACTCAGTTGGAATGCGACAAATGCAACTCTTAAGTCATCCTCGACTATCTGTAATGTGTTTAAGATTTTGGTCATGAGCTCTAGCCATTTAGTGGCCACTTTGGGATTGGGATCCCTGACAAAGGTAGGAGGGTCAAGACGTTGGAACTCATGCATTGCAATGGTCGCCTTTAGCTTAGGTACTCTCGCCCCTCCTCTAGCAGCCTCAGCCAACTGACGGATGGAACCCGCCATCTTACAAAATAGATCTACCCCGTCTATTGGTCCTTGGGGAACATTATCATCCCCAACATCAGGGATTGGCACATCCCCTTAGCCTAAATCGCGACCCCGACCCTGACCACGACCACGACCTCGACCTCGTTCTTTCGGTGGAAACATAGTTTTTTTATGAAAGAAAACACGGAACATAACAACATAAGATTCAATTCATCATGTCATTACTAACACATGTCACATAATCTTGCTAATACTTAGCTATTCAAGATCATGCAAACAAACTTCACGTATCGAGGAGTACCAACAAGAGTGATAAGTCAATTTGAGTGACTTACTCAAATTCATTGCTAGAAGGTACGTCGACTAAATGCATTTCTAACTTGGCTTCCAAGTTGGTTAATCCAAACGCTTGAAGCCAAGACAATTCAATCCTAAGGTCCAACTTCCATGCTCATGTGCAACACAACATTCTCATATTATCAAAACATTTTAAACACATGCAAGTCAAGCACACGCAACGTTCCTCACAAGGTGATGCAACCTCTTTTCACGACTCTTAGGTATTCGAAGCTAGTGCTCTGATACCAATCTGTCACGCCCCAAAACCCGAGTCACATGAAATCACCCCAGAAAAATCCATTTTTTGATACCAAGATCCACTAGAACCACCCGAACCCAAATTGTCAAAGAACCTATCCTAGAAAAATATGAATTGAAAACCTTTGAAAAGCGCACTTCCGAGGATTTATTTTAGGTAAAAGAATAACCTAAAAGAATAGGGTCAAGGTCCCAAGAGCCAAGCCTTTAAAATAAATCCACAAATTTTTTCAAAAGTCTACCTAGACTGATCGATGGGTCTCAGGACCAATTGAGCGGTTTTTAACAGTACACAATTTTCCCCACGCCTGCAAACAACTAAGGCATGCATAAGACCATTCGATAGACCAATCGATCGATCCATCGAGCGGTCTGTCCCTGGACCACTTTTAAAAAACCAGACCTTTGAATTCTAAGACTTCACAAATTTTCTAGCCTTTTCAACACATTCAAAGCACAATAGAATAAACTTAAAAGTGCTGAAACTTGATTCAAAACCTCCCTCGAGGCACATGAGTTGACAATAAACATAATATCACCTAACAAAAACAACCGTTTATATAACATTAATATCACCTAACAAAAAACTGTTTCAAACGATAATGGAACTAATACAACCACCCAAGATTTCTTTCGTTCTCATACAAACATACATGCATTGAAACCATAACTTTAAGGCTTACAAAACATATGTTGTCATGTACAAAATGTCTTATAATGATTACATGATTCAAAATAACCAAAACTAAGAAGACTACAAATTTTCTAATCAGCCATCACCCTTCGAACTTCACCACATCAAGGCAAATGATTAGGGTCACATGAGATTATTTAAATCCAACAACGTGAACCGAAACCAAATAGGAGTAGACTAGCATGAATTAAAATCGTAACATGCAATTATTAGTTATATGAACAACTCAATCACGCAGGCCTCTAAAACTCTTTTCCCTCAAAACCACGAGTGTTCATATAACCCAACAACGCCTCTCACTTTGAAAACACCACAAGAATCATTTTAGTTCTCCACAAGATTTTCAAACCAAAAAGATTTACACAACCATAATGATTTACACGTACCGATATTATCATATCGGGGACAATGGTAGCAAGTATAGACTCTCATCTATTGACCTAGGTTCGGGGCAACCTATGGTCTACTAGGCAACTACAAATTCTATACCTTGCCACAACAACTAACGCCTCCCATTGAGGCAACTACTTCATTTACGGGGATTAACCCGAAAGAGTGAAGTACCTATTTGAGCAAATTTTTAGACTTTTATCGAGGAGCAATTGAGGCTCACATTTACCACATTGTTACAGTACATTCACAAAATCATTAAAGGCACACATCTTAACCATTAATTCGATTAAAGGCACACAGCCAAACCATCCAACATCATGGAGATAAACCAATGTTTTTACATAAAGTTATCCTCAATTCAACTAAACATTTTAAAACCCATATTCAACCCCAAGGGTTAGTTCTAAATACAAAATGCCATATTTTTGCAACATTCACATAATTTTCTCCGATTTTCAAAACAAATATTCATGAAAACTATATATATACATGCATCCACCAACTTTCTAATAAACCTTACAAACACAAAACATGCTTTTTAACCAACCAAACAATATTTAATCATAAAATTCAACATTTATAGTATTTAAACACGGTGAAAAGGCGTATAATCACATATAGCACTCGTTTAAATCAAGATAGTCTAGAATCCTACCATATGGAGTTAAAAACTTGAAGCTTTAACCACTGGTGAAAAATCAAATTCGTGTAAATGAGATTCCGTTCGGATAGATATGAAGCCCTCAACAAGTATAGCGACGATCCACTATCGCAATGCGAAAAACTAAGCCCGAAGCAAGCTAAAAGCTAGAGAGAAGGCTAGGATTTTAGGTTTCTTCTCAAGAGAGAAAGAGAGAAACTTGTTGTGGAAGAGTTGGACCAAAAACCAATGTAAAAGTCTGTCCTGCGTACACTAAATCCCGACAGATCAATCGATCGGTCTCAGGACCGATCGAACGGTCCTGCCCAAAAAATTTTAAACTTTTGTGTAACACCGCCCATGGTTCCGGGATTAATTCTATCATGCATTTTTAAGTCACAACATGCATACATCACATAAAAATAAATCACTTTGTAGCAATCATATGCAATTTATAACATGTCAAGAAAATGTTACAAAATTAAAAGGTGCCAGGCCTCACATAAGTTATACTCAATATTTAACAACTTAGATTAGATACCGAATTTCACTCAAGTAATCTTTGAATTGATCTCACGTTAACGATTAAACATGCCACAAGTTAACATCACAAGTTAAGATTTATAATTCAATTAAGATTCAATCTTTAAGTTAATTTATGACCTACATATTTGGCATAACTCAATAAAATACAATGCCTCAATCACAAGTTAATATTTATAATTCAATTAAGATTCAATCTTTAAGTTAATTTATGACCTACATATTTGGCATAACTCAACAAAATACAATGCCTCAATCATTCAGAAAAGTTCCCCATTCTCAAGTCTTCAAGTTATTAGGCAATTACAACTTACCCAATTATATTCTTTTATACCAAGATTAAACATAATCATAATCAATTAACTTACTAAAACTCACAATGGAAATTAACCTCTCTTTTTCATATAACAAACTCATGAGCTTATTCAAATTTTTAGTTCAATTATCCACATGCATGAATATCTAATACCAAGGCCCAAATCCATTAACTTATAATCATTCTTCATGAAATTAGTATATTACACTTAATTAATTATCGAGGTTCACACACACAACTTTTCATATTATGTCAACTAATCGAGACCCAAATCCTCAAATTATAAGTTTTCAAGTTATACGGTTTAAACACATAATTTGAAGCTCCAATTTCATGGAATCCCTTAAACAAAACTCCCATGATTTGAATTCTAAGTTAACAATTTGATCTTAAATCCTCAAATTCTCAAATTACAAGGTTCAAGTTACCAATTCTAAGTCCAATTTCACAATTAAACTATAAGTTAATCTTCCAATTAATTCTTGAATTAACCCAATTCCATTGTTCACCCAATCACATGTAATATATCCAATCTAGAACACAAACCTACCAGTTTAAACTCAATTTTCATGTAATTCATATATTCTAATTATTTAACATAAGGTATATGCACACCAACTTTCCAAATCCTACAAACTAACCAAGCATTTTAATCTTCAAATCACCATTTTACAAGTTAAATAAGCCAAAAACTCCACTAAGTTCTTTATGTCTCAACACTTGTTCAAATTTCACGAAACCAAGACAATTACACTAAAATTTACTAAGATTTTATGATATCTTGAGTTAGCTCATGGTGTATAACTCTCTAAACCACAAATTATTAAGTAACATAACCTTATTTGCCACTTAGAAGTTCCAATTTCATAGTACACATTAATTACCATGAAATCCAAGTTGACTAACCCAAAAAAAAAAACTAGTTATGATTTTGATTCATGTCTCATAAGTTAGGGTTTATGGAATTATTTACCAAAATCAACACAAATCAATGCAAAATATCAAACTTAGTCAATAGCCCATCTCTTTGAGCCTCGAAGCTTCAATTTCGCCAAAATCCCAAGCCCTAATTTTCAACCCCTTCTTGGAATTGATTTTTGTTGGCTCGATGCAAAGATCTTGTGCAAAATAGCTTGCTTTTGAGTCGACGGCATCCAATTCGGAGTGCAAAGTGGTCCATTTTTAGTGAGAAGGGTGTGGTTAGGACCTTGAGGTTGCTTCCATGGTGGAACAAGAAAAAAAAAAAAAAAAACAGGAGAAGGGAGTAATGCACTATCGCAGGTGAAGGGGGGTTGGGCTCCTTTTTATTTTTATTTTTGCTTTGTTTAATTCCTTCCCTCCAGAATCTACTTAGAGACCGGGGGGGGGGAGAGGGGATGGGGATAAGAAAGCTTCCTTTTGAGAAAAGACAAAGGAAGCCATGTAATATTACATATTACAATATTGTAATATTACATATTACAATATGTAATATGTAATATGTAATATTGTAATATTACAATATTACATATTGTAATATTCTAAAAAATATTACATATTTTTTATTATGTAATATTCTCAAAAATATTACATATTTTTGAGAATATTATTTACATATTGTAATATTACATATAATATGTAATATATATTCTCAAAAATCTTTTCTGATAATTTAATTATGTTAATGTAGTTAATAATATATAAATAATAATTAGAACCAGCCCGGTGAACTTTTTCATTTGGGATGAAATTCTTTTTGGAAATTAATTATCAATTTTCAAATGTAAATAGAAACAAAATATTCACTCATAAAAATAAAAAAAATAAATAACATGAAAAATTTACGTGGACCCACATCAACTTATATCTACGGGTAAGAGAAAAAATATTACATTATATTATATGTGAAAAAATATAGCCACTCCATTTTCTCCACTTTGGTCTGAATTATGCGAGCCAACTTAAAAATAAATGGCATCAATGTCGATTCTACCATCATCGTCATCAAACTGCCACACTCAAATAATATGGCCTGTATCTCTACACTGGGGTGCCTGTAGCACCCAAGGTGCCTTACAGAGCTCATTACTTTATGGAATATCGTGACTCCACCTCTCTCACTTTGTATATACAACTTCAGAGATCATCGCCACTAACCATATCAAGAGTACATAGATCAGCATCGTTTTTGTCGAGATGTACACTTTTTTGCCCTGCTAGCTATATTAGTCTCTTTGGCCAGAGTTTTCTTTTGAATATCTAACAATCGATGTGGTTGTATCTTGTCGGTATCATGTATGACCTTTTGCTCACCAATGCACTTGTACGATCTTTTCTCTTACTTCTCCTTAAAAAGATTATTAGAAGATAATCACTAATAATCGTAAGGTATCTACTAAGGAAGACTGTATACTTCTGCACCAATTACGTGTGCTGGTCCGCAATAGTTGTTAACAATATCACGCTTACACTTCATTTGTGTATGTTGCCTACCTACACTACTTGTAACACCTCACTTTTCACCTTCTTGATTTATTAATAAAAAGCAAATCTTAAGAAGTTTTATGAGAAAAGATGTATAATAAAGGTATTTAAGTATGTTAGAAAACCTCTTGACATTAGTTAATAAGTTAAAAGGTGATTAAAAGATCATTTGAAAAAAGAATTATTTTTCTTATAAAATTCTGCATGATCTCTCGAATTTCAAAAAAATTATATTAAATTTATTTGAAATCCGATTTAAGAAAACCTTAATTCTATGGAATCCTCATTGTGTTTAGTTTCACATGATCAATACCCTAAAACCTGAATATATGCCAAATAAAATAGATTTTTTTTTCTTTACAGATTCTCATAGATTTGACACATTTAGGTTGAAAACTCATAATAAATTCATTTTAGATCCAAATGACTTGAAAGCAGTGGCACAATATCAGTAATTTCCAAATCTAGTTTCTGTGTAAAATGAAGAAACTTTTAGTGATCACATTAGAAAACATGGCCCTCAATGTGGTCTGTTGTATGCATGAATTTGGGACAAATTTACCCTGTGCGACCCGGGTTCATTTCTTTTTCATGTTATATATATTTGATGTGTTCTTTTTCGTTACATGTATATCATCAATGCGTTCGTTTATGCTTTTGTGTTATAGAATAGCATGAGTATGTGTGTTTCACGCTTTCTCCAGTTTCAATAAGGCTTGTTTGGTTGATTTTGGGGTTGAAAAACCTGTTTTGATGCTGTGGGTTGTTTTTTAGTCCAGTTGACTGGACTGGGTGACCTAGTTGACTAGGTCGATAGTGGGTCAAGTCAGTCAACCACTAGGGCAGGTGAGTCGATTGAGTTGGGTTTTTGCCGTGTTCTATACATATTCAGCTCTAGGAGATATTTTAGAAAATTCTTTCTTCTTCACTAAGTTTTCTTTTCTCTACCATCTCTCTAGACTTTTGAGGGTCCGGGGATTAGTTTTTGATGATCTGTTAGTAGAATCCTGCTATTAGGCTTCGCATCTATCCTGATGGATTCTCGTTCCGACGAGGTTCAATTTTTGAGATTTCGAGTTTTAACTCACCGAGGTATAATTCTGAACTATGTTGTCTTTAAAGGGTGCTACATGCAGTTATATACTTTTTCATCGGTTGAAAGTGCTTTAAATGTCATATTTTATGTTTAAACCTTGTTTATTCGGAGAAAAAGTATGATTTGCACTTTTCTTGGCTTATTACATGATATGACTTGTGGATATCCGTGATTTTCAAAAAGACGGTTTGAAAACGGTGGATTTGTGAAAATGTTGTTGAAAATTGTGTTTTGAAGGTTTGGAGTTAACCCTCCGGGTTGAATCTAGGATTTGGTAACGTTTTGGTAGAAACAAGAAAAAATATTTTGAAAATGTTGTTTGATCTCCATGTTTGATGGATGATATGGCGGTTGTCCATTGGATCTTTTTATACATGTTTAATGTATAATTGTGAAAATATTTTCGTAGTCGAGCCACGGGTTAATTTTTAAATGATCCTACAGATGTGCCATGACAGTGTGTGTGGATTAGGCCAACGTTGCTTCTCAGTGGAAGTCTGAAAACGTGCGCAGAGTAGGTGCTTCATGCCTTCGGGTTAATTCCCGTAAACGAAGTGGTGGGTGCTTAGTGCCCTCGGGTTTCGGGCCTGTAAACTAAGTGGTCGTTATTGTAACTCCGTATATAATTTGTCATTACCTAGTAGGACTTAAATGGTTCAGGACTAGGGTAATGGGTATCCGTCTATAGTTGTTGCCTTTGTCCCTGGTTTGACAGAGTCGGAACATAAGAATAATTTATTATACATATTTTCTCGGCTGTATGATCCGAGTGAAAAACATTTTGTTACTGTTTTTCTTTAACTGTTAAACGTTATTTGCATTGTTAAAATGCATGTTTTCAGGGATGGAAAACCTTTTTAGGCTCTTGTGGTTGTGTCAACTTATGCTATGTGATTGCATATCCTACTTTACTGCATTATAGTCTGTTTCTATTGGATTTCGGCTCACGTAGTGGGATTTTTGTTAAAACCTTTTTTAGGTGTTGAGGATCACAAGGAGTTAATCTAATGGTGCCCGTAGTGGTGGAAGACTTGTATAGTTTTTCTTTTTTGATATTACGCATGTATAAAATTGTATGTATGTTATATTGAGATATGAACCTCTGGTGTTCTTTTTAATTACAAAGGCTATATAGTTTGGTTGATGGTTTTGCCTATAAAACTCATCTTTTTATAAATGGTGATTTAGTGAGCTTTTCACGTGACCTTAGATTTTGGGGCATGATAACTTGGTATCAAAGCTCTGGGTTCAAATAACAAAGAGCCATGGAAAGAGGGTGCATCACCTTGTGAGGATGATTGCTTGTGCTTGATTGCATGTGTTTAGGCATTTTTATAATATGATCATGATAGCCTATTGAGTATGATAGTTGTGTATATGTGAGTCTGGAGGTTGTATCTTAGGATTGATTAGTCTTGCCTTCAGGCGTTTGGATTAACAAATTTAGAAGCCAAGTTAGAAATGTATTTGGCCGACGTGTTTTCTAGCAAGGAATCTAAGTAGGTTATCCAAATTGACGCTTCTGTCTTATTAGTTCTCCTCGGTATGTGAGATGTGTTTACATAATCTTAAATGGCTATGTGTTAGCATGATTATGTCTTTTATGTTAGTAATAACATGTTATATGGACGCTTATCTTGTTGTGTTGCTTTCGTATAGAGTTATGTCCACGCGGGGAGGACGAGGCCGTGGTTTAGGCAGAAGGGATGCGCCAGTCCCAGATGTTAGGGATGCTAATGCACCCCAGGGACCTGTTGCGTGAGATGATAGGCTCCATTCGACAGCTGGCCAAGGCTGCTAGGGGCAGGGAGAGCGTACTCGAACCGAGGGCGACGATCGCAATGCGCAAGTTCTGACGCCTGGACACTCCTACCCTTTCTGGGGATCCCAACCCCGTGGTAGCCACTGAATGGCTGGAACTGGTTTTCAGGATTTTGGATGCACTTCAGATAGAGGAAGATGATCTGAGGGTTACATTAGCTGCATTCTAGTTGAGGGGGAGTACCCATACGTGGTGGAAGTTTGCCAGGACTACAGTAGGAGGCACTTGGGAGGCTTTCACGAAGGTATTTCTGGAGAAGTACTTTTCAGAGACCACGAGAGATCGTTATAGGGAGGACTTCCTTTTTCTTACTAAGGGGACGATGACAGTGGTCCAGTATGAGGCTGAGTTTACTAGCCTGTCCCGATTTGCCCAGGAGATCATGACAACAGAGAAGTTCCATGCGAAGAGATTTGAGATCTGCGATCCGAGATAGAGTGGTGCATTCAGGATACGCATCTTTACAGACTTGGTAGAGACGGCCATCACAGTGGAGGATACCCTAAATGAGATGCGCAGGGTTAGAGAGAGTAGGAGCCAGCAGGGGGTGGAGATGCATAATTTCAGGGGTACAGGGACAAGAACCGCAGGATGTTTGGTCTGAGTTCCCATCCTGCGGGATCATTCTGTAGACACCCCAATTTAACTCCGTCCAATCTTAGGTGAATCTGATGATGAAAAAAGGTGGAATGATGCTTCAGTTTAATCCTCGGGAAGTGATCCAAGCTCGGTATTTGAACCCAGGAACCATCAAACCAACGGAATTTTGTCGAACCATCAAAACTTGTTGTGCAAGTCATTCTAAAGTAGCGACCGCCAACTCTCATTGTGGCGACCGTCAATAGAACCTCTTGGAAACCCTAGCCTAAAGTGGCGACCGCCAGCTCCATTATGGCGACCGCCTACTCACATTATGGTGACCGCCAATAGAAACTTGTGGAACCTTTCAAAAACATGGTGACCGCTCACTTGCATTGTGGTGATTGCCAACTCCAAATAGCCTGACATGTCTTAGAACGTGGCAGCATCTCATTGGTTGATAAACGCTATAAATACTCTACCCCTTGTATGTTTTCAAGGACAGAATTGGAGTGAAAGGTTTTGAGAGTGAAGCTCTACCGAGTCGCCGAGCAATTTCGAGCCCCAACGCCGAAGCCCTGTTGAAATTTCAACCTCTGACACCTACATTGAAGCCTTGTTTGGATCACCACCTGGGGATTAGACCACCGAGGCACATTCCTCGACTTGAGGATTCCCCAGCAATCCAGGTACCTTGTTTGGATCCCCGATCCTTCTAACTCCATTCTCTCTCTTTTGGAGTGATCGGGTTAAATTCAATCTTAATTTGCATATTCCTTTCATTTATCTAGTTAATCTTGTATTGTTTTATGTAATTGGATTACTCTCTTTACTTCCTTAGTTGTTAATTTCCTCACATTCCACATTTAGCACATCGTCATTCTCTTTTTTATTCATTAATTAGCGCCAACATTCTGTTAGCAATTACAACTTATTATTATTGTTAATTATTATAATTAAAGCACTTACATTATATAAATATAATTGTCAATATTACATTTGTACCTTCTAATTAAAAAGTTAAGTTTATTTCATTTTGTTTCTTTCTTTTATATGTTAGTTTTTCTTTTCCCTTTATTTTTAGCATTGATTTAATGTTTTTCTTTTTAGCATCCATATTTCTATTTCTTTTATTTTCCTCATAGAATAGCTCCATTGTCTTTTTCTTTCAATGTAGTTTTAATTTCTTTTCTTTTAAGTATACTTTTCTTTTCTTTAATACTAATGTTCCATTTTATTTTCTTCTTTTTTTTTTCTTTTTTTTAGCTTTTACTTTCTATCCTTTTCTTTTCTTTTAATGTTAATGTAGTTTTTTTTGCTAACATTTTATTTTATTTTCTTTTCCTTCTCTCCTATCACTAGTTTTAAATTTCCTATAATATTCAATTTTCTTTCTCTTTTAGTAGTCGTTTGATTAGTATTTATTTTCTCTTAATGTCAGTATTTAGTATAAAGCACCATGTTCTTATTCTTTTTTTATAACTTTATTTTCTTTTTATAATACTTATTTTTCTTTCATATTGATTAAACCCAAAAAAGATCACAAAAAGTCTTTTGATAATTGAAACTCATTTGTTCATTTTATTTCTTTTATTTTTCTTTTGCTTTGCTTAAAATATAAAATGTGAATAGTTAAGTTTTGTTTTAGTAGTCTAATAGTATTTTCTAAACCTTCTTATTTTGATTTAATTTTTTTTATAAACTTTTTTTTCTTTCAAGCCTTTAAACACTTTCTTATCATAAAAAAATTGTTGTTAGATTCCTTCATTTTGGTAAATTTTTAATATAGGAATTTTGCATGTTTTTATTTTTGTTATGCTTTTGATAATTTAATAATATGCATGTTGTTTAGTATTATGCTTAAAATTTTTTTACCTTAGTTTGGTAGTAAATTCATATTTAGGTAGTTTCGACAATTTCTAATATATATTTTTTATTTATTTTATACATACTATGATAGTTTAGGTTATTTTTGTGAAATTGCATGCGGGTGTACTCTATGTATCATTCAGTTAGAAATTACATGCCGTAGGACTTAGGAATTCATCCCTTTATTTGTCCTAATTTGGAGTGCTATGTACATATGCTATGTATTTTTCATATTTGATTTTGAACGTTCTCTCTTTGCCTCCATTTTTTTTATTTGCATGCATTTGAAAAATTCTATTAAAGAACCAATGATGATTATTAGAGGCCAACCTTGTGGTTAGGCGAACGGAGTGCCTAACATCTTTCTCGATTCGTACCTTAGCCCCCAAATTCTCTTTCTCTGATTAAACGTTTTAAAGATCAGTAACTATTTTTGTTTTTCTTAGTTTTTCTCAAAAACTAAGTGACGACTCCATTTTCATAAAAAATAGGATTTTCAAAATTTGATTTTCAAGGTGTTAAAAATATTTTTTAAACATCTTTGAATTTTTTTATTTTTGAAACGTTTTCCAAAATAACCTCCAAAATTTCGGTGTCACAGTATTTTCTGGCGACTCCACTGGGGACTGGTTTCCAAAACCAAATAAGATGGCTAAACTTGAAAACATCATTGGTTCTTAATATGTATTTTTCATTTGTATTTTCGCATGCATATGCATTTTTCTCAAACCCCTCTGCTTGATCGATCTGATGCCCTGAACGTTCATCCGTTTTAAAAATTGTTGGGAAGACGGGCAACCCTTACTGACTGTATGCTATCATAGGTGCAGTAAAAGAGTTTGGGCGTACTGTTTGACCATGCCCTGCACCACTCCAGGCATGGGAGGTATATACTTGGCTCTATTCAGAAGGTACCCTGTTCGATCGACCAAAATTGGCCTTTTGTATATAGTGAACTTATAACTCTCCATTAGGTGCTGCTAACCCTAGTAGGAGTATGTGTTTTCTTCATTATATGTTTTGGTTGCGTATTGTTAGGATTGTTTTGTTCGGGCTTATGCTAGTTCCTCTTCCGGGTTCGGCCCGGGTTTTCTCTCATCCTTCGTGTAGGTTAGCTTTTTCTTTGGGTTCTTACCTGGGTTTTTCACCATGTTTGGTTTTCATGCCATAGTTTTCTCCTCGGGGTCATGCCTGTGTTTTGTTTTGAAGCCTTTAGGGTGGTTTATCTCTTTCGGGTTCTTTCAAGATTATTAGTTCCATACCCCCGCCATTGTTTAGGCTCGTTTCCTTTAGATCCTTGTTATACCCGCGTTTCTTACCGTTATACTGCTCTTTTTTCTGTTAGAATCCTAGATCAAGCCATCCTCTTGAGGTTTAGAACTATTTTCTTGTCGGAGTACTGCCCTTTTCTTCACCCGAGTTTAGTCAAACCTGTTCAGTTGTTATGAGCCCGGCAGGGGCATTATTATAATTGGGTAAGTTGGCCCGGCAGGAGTACTACCCTTTTCTTTTTGGGTTCTTCCTAGGTTGTTAGTTCCATACCCCCGCCATTGTTTATGCTGTTCGTTGTTTAGTTGTTCTCTGCTTATGATTAACCGTTTTGGGTATCTGGGATGTTTGCTACTTATCGTTAGAATTCTCATTCAAGAAGTATTTGATTCTGGTTATTCTGCTTTTGGGATTTAGGTTTTCTTCGGGTCTAGATTATTGAGTCAAAAAGAGCATAATCGACACGTGTTTGGGCAAGATTAGTGACAGGTAGACTCTGTAGGGTATCTAAACAGCCAATGGCGCCAGCTAAAATGGTAGAGAATGAGGTGAACTTGACAACTCTAATGAGAGCCATTACTGAGATACAAAGAGCTGTGGAGTAGCAGATCCAAGCTCAAAATCAATGTCAGGCGCAGATCTGGGCAATTCAGACCCGTATACCCATTGTGAATGGACAGCCAGATGACACAAATGAGAACGCCAAAGACTTTTGGGATGACAATTAGGTCCCCGACGGACCGCAAGTTGTTTCACCACCACCACAGAACCCTCGAAAGGTGATTATTGAGGAAGAAAACACTACTCAGTCCAAAGAATCTGTATTGGTTGAGAAAATTGACCGAATGGAGAAGGTCCCAAGAAAGGCCAAGGGAGTTGAAGAATACATGCTAGATGTGGGAGGGCTATGTTTGTTCCCAGACGCTAAGCTACCGAAAAAGTTTAAAATGCCAGATATGGAGAAGTTCAATGGAACCAGAGATCCCAAAATTCATTTTCGAATGTATGTTGGTACCCTGTCGCCAATGGAAATTGATGACCAGTTGAAGGCTCAGCTCTTTCACCGATCTCTTTCTGGGGCAGTCCAGAAATGATTCCTCTCCCTCGATGTAGCCAAGACCAGAACTTGGGAGGACATAGCTATAACATTTGTTAGTCAGTACAGCTACAATGTCCAACTGGAAGTCACCACCAGAGAGCTCAAAACGACTCGACAGGAGAGCTGTGAGTCTTTTGTTGATTTCTTGACCCATTGGAGGGGTAAAGCCGCCAAGATGACAAATCGGCCCTCTAAGAAAGAGCAAGTGAGGATCGTGGTTAAGAATCTGCAGTCTCCACAGAAATGATACCTTATCACCTTGCCACTTTGTACCTTTGAATAACTGTTTGACGCTGGGGTACAAATTAATGATGCCATATAGTCTGGGGATATCGAGAAAGCCGAACCAAGCCAAAAACCCAAGAGGACCTTCCTCACAAATAACCAAAACCAATCTGCTGCCACCAACCTCGTGTCTCGTTCAAATGAGGTGAATCTGCTGAACGCATCGTCTTCTACCCAGCAATCCAACAATACCCAACAGTCAGACAATGGCTAACAGCAAAGGCCGAGGAGGGTCTTCACTCCCCTCAATATTTCTTTATCCACAGCCTTGAGTCGACTCATTGAGATAGGGCTTATCAAGCCATTGGACCCCATACCTATACCCGATCCCCTACCGCCAAGGTTTAATTCTTCTCAATACTGTGCTTTCCATTAAGGTCATGGACACCTAACCGATAAGTGCTTAAGGCTTCGACATGAGATCCAGAACCTCATCGACAATAAGGTGATCCCACCACCATCTACCACCCTAAAGCCGAATGTCACGACTAACCCACTGCCAAATCATACCAGGCAGGCTCGGGTAAATTCCATGTCTCTGGGAGAATTAGAAGATTCAAGCCAATATATATGTTCAGCATACCTGCCGTGCCCTCATGTTTCAGCAACTGAGGATCAGAGAGTATGCTCATTCATTATGATTAGAAATGGTCAGGATAGGATGGAAGAATGGGATGATGGTGCTTGAGGGTGGTATCAGACAGCATTCCCGGCTATTTGATAAGAGGAAGAAGAACATAACGAGGAAGACGACTGGCCTTTGGATTACTCGGCCCGACCTTATGAGTTCGGCCATGTGCCTGATGGCATCACTCTTCCCCAACTTGTTGAGGAGGAAATATATGTCGACGAAATGCAATCCTATTGGCTGGTAAGGGTTGTGTTAAAATCAGATAGAGCCGAGTGGACCGACTTTTGGGCTGCTCGGGAACAACAGGTGGATTTTATCGAAGAAGACATATGGGAAGAAATTGATAATACATGGGCCATCGGAGATGATGAGGAGAGAAGATGAAGAATAGAAATCAGTGACTTAGGCGATTTGTGGGCATTTGAGAGCCCTCCACATTTGAACGATGTACGACAGACCAGCGACACAATAATGAGATTATGGGATCCCGAGGAGGGGATAGAACATCTGACCAGAAATGGGCGGCATTTCAATGGGTCAGGCCGAGTCAGAAGACGCATGCTAACATTAGCATTTGGGAGCTACTAATTGCCTCGCATAAACACAGACAAGCTGTGCTAAAGGTTCTGAATAAAGCCAGCATTTCGATAGAGGCCACCCTAGAGCAACTAATTAGACTTATTCTGCCAGCAGTAGAACCAAAGGTCATTTCTTTTTTCGATAAAGTTCTGCCAGCAGAGGGAAGGAATCACAACAAACCACTGCACATTACTGTTAAGTGCCTGGACAAATGGGCTTCTGTGACTCTTATCGATAACGGGTCTGCATTGAACGTATGTTCGCTCAGAATAGCACTCTGCTTAGGACTAAAGACGGAGCACTTCACACCGAGCAATCAAGGAGTTCGGGCTTATGACAACACAAGGAGGGATGTACTGAAACTTGTGTGATTTGCAATATTAGTAGGGCCCTTGGAAACGTCAGTCGAGTTTCATGTACTAGATGTACCAGCGTCTTTCAACTTGTTATTGGGTAGACCCTGATTGCATGACCCAAGTGTTCAGGCTATGCCATTGACTCTCCATTAGAAACTGAAGCTGATAAGAAATGGGATAGTTCTAACTATTCAAGGAGAAGACAACATTCATCCCCCGAGGGGAGGAGAGGGTACAACTTTGCTGGAAGTTCAACATGGTCAAGGTGATGTATCGCTCAGTGGTTTCCAATTTGATGAAGCACTGGTTGTTCAAATGCTGATGAATGAAGAAGAAATGTACATCAACCCGTGGGCTGTAACAATGATGAGGAAAATGTCATTTTTCCCTGGTATGGGATTAGGACGTAGGCAGTAGGAAATCCCAGAACCTGACAAGTATTGCCGACTTCGCACCATTTTGGTCTTGGGTATGAGTCAACAGAAGAAAATTTGGAAGGGCCTAAGAAAGGACGGAAGGTCAATTATTCAGGGACCCTCAATGGGCATTTTGTCAAAAAGGGGGAAGATTTCCCGTACTACGGCTTTCTGGAACCATGGATTGACGAAGAAACTAATCAAAAGCTGCCAGGGTTAAAGATCTTTTTTGGCCATCAGTTGTCCGATACAGAAGAGGAAAAGACATTGAAAGGGAAAGAGAAAGATGAGATGCCGCGAGAGGAAGCTTGGGCTGACAAGCTTGATGGTACCGACATGGGAGTGCTGTTCAATGAAAAGTTGGCATAGCGGCAAGTAACCAACTCGGACTGCTTCATGATGGGTTTCAGTGCACCAGCTGATTGCACCAAGCTCATTATTGATGCAACTGCAAAAGAAGTAAAGCATTGGACCATCGAGTCATTTGATGTACATATTATCTGTTTTGAGTCCAAGTCTGAGTATGAGTCTGTGGTTGGGGACACGTCTGTTTATGCACCTCCTCCTGTCTATGCTTTCGAGTTTGTAATTCCTTATTCTTTCAATGAAAAGAACGAGATTTTCGGTTACTCTGCTTTGTTTGATTTAGACGATTTTAAATTCAACAGGGATATCCCTGAAGAAATAAAACTTTTAATAAAAAGAGAAGAAGAAATGCGTGCCCAATCTATAATTGAAGAAACTTTGTCAATAAATCTGGGTAATGAAACTAACCTGCAAAATGTACAAATTGGTTCTTCTTATCCATGGTTGAACAAAAATAATTAATAACTTTATTAAAAGAATTCAAAGATCTATTTGCATGGTCTTATGAGGATATGCCCGAAATTGATCATGATATTGTCCAGCACCATATCCCCTTATACCTTGATGCCAAACCGGTCAAGCAAAAGTTAAGACAAATCCAGCCAGAATAGGCTATGAAGATCAAAGAAGAAGTTGCCAAATAGATTAACGTTGGATTCCTGATGGTAGCCGAGTATCCAAAATGGGTAGCCAACATTGTGTCGATTTTAAAGAAGGATGGACGTATCCGAGTCTGTGTGGATTTTTGAGATCTCAATAAGGCTAGGCCGAAGGACGATTTTCCACTACCACACATTGACGTCTTGGTGGACAATACAACGGGGCATGCCTTGTTGTCATTCATGGATGGCTTCTTTGGGTACAACCAGATTCAGATGGTTCCCAAAGATAGAGAAAAGATGATGTTCACTACACCTTGGGGTACCTATTGTTATCGTGTGATGCCATTTGGCTTGAAGAATGCAGGGCCAACCTACCAAAGGGCTGCCACTACTTTATTGCATGACATGATACACAAGGAGGTCGAGGTATACGTAGACGATACGATAGTCAAGTCTAAGGATCGGGATGGTCACATTGTAGCACTGCGAAAGTTCTTTGAAAGGATTCAGAAGTATAAGATGTGGCTCAACCTACAAAAGTGCACCTTCGGGGTTACTGCCGAAAAATGCTCGGGTTATGATCACGTAACGAGGCATTGAAGTGGATCCTTCAAAGATCAAAGTAATTCTGAAAATGCCTCCTCCGAAGACTGAGCGAGAAGTCAGGGGGTTTCTAGGTAAAATACAGTTTATTTGTCGGTTCATCGCAAAACTGACAACTACCTGTGAGCCACTCTTTCGCTTGCTAAAGAAAGGAGTCGAATATGAATGGGATCAGAAATGCCAAGACGCCTTTGATGCCGTATGACAGTATCTGCAAAATCCACATGTTCTATCTTCTCCCGAACCTGATAGGCCACTGATTCCTTATTTGTCAGTAACTGACTCGGCTATGGGATGTATGCTGGCACAAGAAGGTGAAACTGGAGTCGAAAAGGCTGTCTACTACTTAAGTAAGAAGATGACAGGGTCAGAAATACGATACACACCACTAGAGAAGACATGTTGGGCCTTGGTTTGGGCTTTTCAAAAACTGAGGCATTATATGCTATCTTTCACAGTGAATATTATCTCTCGGATGGACTCGTTGAAGTACCTATTTGAAAAGCTGGCACTAACAGAAAGGTTGGCTCGATGGTTACTGTTATTATCTGAGTTTGATCTTTAATATGTCACCCGAAAGTCAGTCAAGGGCAGAGCAGTGGCAGAATTTCTGACCGATCAACCAATTGAAGGAGGTGAAGACACGGAGTTTCAGTTTCCTGGCAAACAGCTAATGAAAGTCGGGGATGACAAGTGGACTTTATATTTTGATGGCGCATCCAATCAGTATGGCTATGGAATAGGAGTCCTTCTTGTCACTCCCGACGAATCACACGTCCCTTTGTCCTTAAAGCTTAATTTTGAAGTTATCAACAATCAGGCTGAGTATGAAGCATGTTTAGCCGAATTGGAGGTAGCCTTAGAATTAGGGGTAAGAAAGCTGGAAGTTATCGGAGACTCGGCACTAGTAGTCTCACAAGCGAGAGAAGAATGGAAAGTCAGGGACTTAATCTTAATTCTCTATCATCAAGAACTAGAGAGGCTAATACCGTGCTTTGAATCAGTTATCTTTACCCATGTGCTAAGACTACAGAACAAGTTTGTCGACGCACTGGCCACCCTAGCATCCATGATTGATATACCATCCGGTGTCCGAATGAGGCCTTTGATAATTGAACAAAAAAAAAAATCGACATACGAGATGACGGCCGCAATCGAGAAAAGTATTGACGACCTTCCATGGTACTTTGTGGAGAAAAGAAAATACCCCAAGTCCGCAAATAAAAAGGACAAAAGGGCAATACGACGATTATCTGCATAGTTTGTCATTTGCGATGGAAGACTGTACAAACGAGGGCATTTTGGGGTCAACAAGCTGTGCGTCAACAATGAAGAAGGTCAAGAATTGATGAAAGAAATCCGCGCGGGAGTTTATGGGCCACACATGAGTGGGAATATGTTAGCCAAGAAAATCCTACGCCAATGATACTTTTGGATGACAATGGAGACAGACTACATACAGTTCGTGTGGAAGTGCAACAAATGTCAGATTCATGCAAATCTCATGCACGTTCCCCCATCTCAGTTGCATAACCTGACGTCACCAGGGCCTTTCTCAGTATGGGGCATTGATGTGATCGGCAAGGTAACACCGAAGGAGTCAAATGGGCATGAGTTAGTCTTAGTGGCCATTGACTACTTTATCAAGTGGGTGGAAGCAGCCTCCTACTCAGTATTGAAAGCCTCTCATGTTGCTAAATTCATCAAGCAAAATATTATCTGTCAGTACGGGGTCCCCCACGAGATCATATCAGACAATGGCTAGCATTTCCAAGGAGAGGTCCTGGATCTTTTCGAAGAATACCGAATAGTGGTCCACAAGTCCTTACCATATCAACCGCAGACCAATGAAGCGGTTGAGGCAGCAAACAAGAATATCAAGAAAATTCTACAAAAGACGATCAACTCACGTAAAGATTGGCTTGAGCATCTACCATTCGCACTTTGGGGATACTGAACGTCGATCAGAACTTCAACTAGAACCACACCATACTCTTTAGTGTATGGGATGGAAGCCGTGCTTCCCATCGAAGTGGAAATCCCTTCACTAAGAGTAGTAGCCGAGGCCAGTATTTTAGAAGCAGAATAGCAGAGGAATCAGATGGAAGAATTTCTCTTGTTTGATGAAAGAAGATTGCAGGCTCTGTTTCATATACAAGGATACTAGAGGAGGATAGCTCGAGCGTTCAATAAGAAGTTCAAGACCCGGGACCTTAGAGAAGGAGATTTGGTTCTTAAGGAAATTAGAGCTTTTATCTTCGACCCGAGAGGCAAGTTCAAGCTAAATTGGTCCGGACCGTTTCTCTCAAAACCATAATGACCGGTGGTGTAGTCATTATTATGGATTTGGACGACAATGTGTTTTTCACCCCAGTAAATCTTGATCAGCTCAAAAAGTACTATCCTTGAAGTAAAAATAAAGATAAGATAAAAGCTCGCTGAGTTGAAAATCAAAAAGGCAACTCTGGCAAAAGTTAGAGCAGCCCACAAGACTAAAAACCTGAAAGGGCGACCTTGGCAAAAGTTAGAGCATTACAAAAGGAGAGTGTCAATACCCGAGTGAAAACCAAGCCCGAACTATGTTATAGCCTGATTCCATCTTTTTGGGATACGTAGGCAGCTTCTTTTGAGAAGTCCGGCCACATTATGTGTTTTAAACCATTTTTAAACCGAGTAAGGCTAATGGAAATTTAGCTTTGAATTCTGATAATAAAGTCATTCAAACTTTGGATAAATTTAAACCATTGTAAACATAAAGTTAGAGTTTTCATTACTTTAATTAGAGTTACAAAGTTTTGAAAATAAAGGGAAGGGCACACATGTCCCAAACTCTACAAACAAAAGAGGTATATTATGAAATCTTTAAAACAAAGCAGGAGGCCTCAAATCCTTCTCCTTTTTGCTGCTTGTTTTCCTTCTTTTTTATCTTTCTTCTCTCGATCATGCATCAGCCATATCTTGTACTCGGTAGAAAGCTCGGGACATTACAACTCTGCATTTTCATACGTGAACGAGAGGGCCAAGCATCCTGATATAGTGTTAGAAATAGGGCCTATAGCGCAGATGAAAACAGACTGCCTCAGATACTGGGAAAGATGATTTGACTGCGACTGAACTGCCGCATAATCCTATGTGGGTAATAAAAAGTAGTCTGACGCAGACCAATCAGCATAACACTAGGGTAGTCCATGGTGGTCAGAGTCATGGCAGGAATCTGCCACCAGGGGCACTGCCAAGTAATATCAAGGCCAGTCAGAGAAGAAAGGTACTGTCGCCAGGCTGCCTCAGTACTACATATCTGATAACATGGGCAGTAAAAGAAAGCTGTAGCACTGTGTCTATCAGTGGGTGATTTTTGTACAAGATTTACCTTCTCTATTAGCCAGATATACAGCAAAAAGTTAGAACAGTAAGAGAAGATTTGCAGTGTGACAGAGAGTTTAATGAAGAAGTAAGATTTTGAGCTTACTTGGAGAAGTAGGGGACTACCAGCAAAAGTGGTGGTCTCGCCACGATGAACGACATCTAGACCCAACAGTGTCTCGGCCAAGACAAGTGATATAAAATCCTTCCCTATCCACCTCTGACCGCCAACGTCAATCAAAGCACAGCTAACTCGCCCGTTAGAGGGAACAAGAAGATAGAAGCAAAGAGCATAACGTTGCCGTAGCAGAAAATTGAGGTCACCAGGGTCACCGAAAGGACGAAAT
>JAULJZ010160898.1:0-26845 GCA_032270985.1 Heliamphora pulchella
AAGTTCTGGTTCGTGCGAGAAAGGATCTAACTCGGGGACAGAGTTAGGGATATCCAGTTTTCTCGTACGGTTAGCTCGAGTTCTATACTTCCTCGTGATCCCTCACGAAACCCACAATACGCACGATTATTTTTCTTATTGGTTTCGGTAATTATTTAATTTAATTTGATTGCCGATTTTGCCACCAGGGACATTCAGGAATTAAATTAAATTGTTGGAGGGCGGTTTTAGATTTTGGCACACCTAGGGATTACTCCCTAGGTGGCCGGCCCTAATTAAGGGGATGGGTTTTGTTTTTATGGATATATATATCTCTTACTATTATTAGGTAGGAAGATATATAGATACCATAAATATCTTAAGGGATATATGAAAATATATAATTAAGACGAAAAATCTAACCCTAATCTCCTAACCTAGCCGCCACTCTCTCTCTCGCTTTTGGCAATCCATATTTTGCCTTTTGGAGATAATTGTGAGAAGAAACCAAGGTAAGAATACACGAAGATCCGGATCGGTGCCCACTCTCCGGGATCGTCGCGTGCGTCGGGATATACGTGAGAAGATCGTTGGGTCGTCTTAGATCGTTGTTCGGCATCAAAGAAACTTGTTCAAGTTTCTTGAAGGTATATTTAATCATAAAATATCATATTATTTTATTATTTTTTATGAAATCGCACAACGTCGTTTTTTACGGTCACGACGTCATTGATCGAACTCTTTCCGCTGCGCGGCTCTAACATGTTTTATTCATCAGAGTTTTAAAAATAAATCTAGTATTACGGCTCCCGCAGGCCGTTAATACAGTTTTAAGAAAACTGGTCTATCCGTCCCAAAATGCAGTACAAGCAATCCATGAAACATATGTCTCCTCAGGACCTCATTTCAGCCTTTGGATATAACAAACACACACAAGTGCCTCGTTTCAGCCGACATAGCGCACATTCCGGCACCCGCTGCCTACCTCAACACCGGCTTTCACAGCCTACCTCAATCACCGGCATTCGCAACCTACCTCATCCACCGGCTCTCACAGCCTACCTCAATCATCCACACACGCACACATGCATCATCAACCAGGATTTATATCTACTCGATCACAAATTCGTTTAATCCATTCCATACACATATGCAAACCTAAATCAGGATTTAAAGCATATAACCATGTATCAACACGACATTTCATAAACCACATCACATGCCTATAAAATCTTAGATTTTAAAGTATAAACCGCATTACACATAACGATTGATATCACAACCACGTAATCCACTTATGCATTTCATACATAAATAAACAGTTATAAATGTACAAGCAGTTATAAAAGTACATAGCCACATATAACCTCACACTACGATACCACCCGTCACATAATCCAACATCCATACACATGGACCCACGACGCCCACACGCGCCAACACGATCAACAGACCGACATAACTCGACCCAACCGAAGGCCAACACTAAACCCACAACCAGGTTCTCACCAAAAACCCACCTCAAAACCAAACCACGGACCCACGCATCCCACGCATAATCAACACGTACACAACCGTGCCACAACACTCAAAACCCACCTATGCACGTCAACCCCATCAAAACAAACACCTAGGATTACAACACGAACCCCAAAAACCACCACAAAACCAACTAAACCCCTAAAAGGGATCCACATGTATTTAAATCTAGTAATTCTCATAAATTAATCAATTGAATACCATAGTACACCAATCGAAAAGTAAGGAACCAATCCAAAATCATAAACCAACAGCCCACAACTTCAGTCGATTGGACCCAACCCCCAGTCAACTGAAAACCACACTGGAAAAGCCAAAACACTCAGGAGCACTGTCCAGTCGACTGACCCTCGAGGTCCAGTAGACTGAACCTCAAGAACACCAATCTAGTCAACTGAACCTATGAGTTCAGTCGACTGAACCCACCCAGAAACTAATTCTGAGCTTCGGTTTCAACCTTTGACCCTCCAATTGAAGCCTCGAAACTCCCTTTTAACATACTCAAACATACACACGCCTATACCTAACACCAAGGCCACCACAGAAACACCCGGCACCTGATTCCATCCACCGGAACCAATAAAAAACCCGATTTTAACCCAAAAATCAACTTTGATATAAAATCAGATCTACAAAGATCTAACCGGTAAAAACACCCACGTTTACCCATAGCACCCTTATACAGCAGTAGGGTCCAGAATTTTACCTCGGTGAGTTTCAACGTCTCAAATCACGTACAAAACTGAGCTTCACCAGAATTGAAATCTGACCGGATGGCTGCGTAACCCTCGACGCCAAAAGCAAGGATCTGCTGTTGGATCGTTGAAAATCGAGCTCCGGGCCCCCGAGAACTTAGAGAGAAGGCAGAGAGAAAACGGGAAACTTACTGGAGAAGTTTTGAAAAATATCTTTATGAAAATATCTAACTCCAGATATTTATAGGTCTCCAAAATATCTTTTTTTTGAAACTTTTCGAGAATCGCCCCACAATGGCCCACGGCCCCCGGGAACCTACCCGCATGCATATCTAAGCCCGATCATGCATCAAAAGCAGTAAAAACATGCTCGAAAGAAAACACGTAATGCGCGTCCAAAAACGCCGAAAAAAGAAAACGGGTCAGGGTCTCACATTTATCATGTTACTGGCCTCAACAAATCTTACAGCCGTAGCAAAGGTAGGTGACGGCCACGACAATCATAGAAAATAAAGATTGCAACTCTTGTAGCAAGCGTGCGGCCTGCACGGTGTGGCTTAGCAAACACACGGCCGTGACATTGAAAGGCCGCGGCCATTGTATTTCAAATCCACATAATACATAGGAATGAAGTTGTAGAGAATAGAGACCATGGCCTATTTGGTCTAGGTTGAATCCTTTGTTCACCGTCCACCAAGAAGGTAAACTAAGGCATAGAAAAGAAGCGATACTAAATAGAACAGTAAAAAGAGGAAAAATCTTAAAATAAATGAACATCAGGGGGTTTTGAAGGAGTTTTCACATCTTAACCTAAAAATAAATGTTGCGGCCGTAACTATGGGATGTCACGGCCGTACTATTTATAGGCATAAAGATGGCGGCTAGGCATAAAACCTCACGGCCATTACTGTGGGTTTAACAAAACATACGGACATTACATCAGAAGGTCACTGCCGTTATGTTTTAGAACCTCCAAAAACTGTTGGTGTGCTCAGTGTGCTTGTGAGCGTCAAAATGAAATGAAAATGATAGTAAATATGTGAAATAAAAAGCTACGAATACACTGTTTGAAATAAAAACTTGAAGAAACAATACTTGTATTGAAATAAATAGCAAATAAGCAAAATAATAGAAGAAACCTCACCCACGACACCTTCGGAGGAAGAAAATAAGGGTTTATAGAAGAGTCGTAGTTCCTAAGGTTACCTCGTATGAATATCCGCCTCGAATGGCCCCTCGGGGGTGAGACTAGGATGGCCCCAAACCGATATCAGCTCTACGAGCTCTTATAATTCAAGCAAGAACACGACCAAGGCTCGGGAAACATGAAATGGATGGGTGAGTGTTGATTTTGGCAGAGTTTGGACCTCCAGGTTCTTTCTCTCTTATTTCTGCTTGGAATTGCCGCCTATTTATAGGTAAGACGAGCAACACAAACCCCTTCTAGGATGCTACCACCTGTCCAAAAAGGGATAAAAGTGACGACCGTTACCTTTTTCCTTTTGTACAGTATAGGCCACTACCTTTTCAGTGGTGAAAAGGACAGCCGTTGTGACGCCCCGTCTTATGGGCACGTTAGGACATACATAACTATAATTAAGGGAGACATTCTAGCCATGCATTTATAATTACATAGGATAAATACTACGTCATTAAAGATTCATAACTTGTCCAAAATATTTAACGATTACAATTATCCAAAGAATTTAACAAAAGTTACAATATGCCCGTGAAAACTGAACAAAAGATCAAAAAGGAGAAACAATTCAAATTCTTTAAACAGCGTTATTGGGATCGGCTGGCTCCTGTCACTCACCCCGTTCCTCGGATTCTTCTTCCCTTACGAGCATACCCTCCTCAAAAAGTTCAATTTCTTCACCTGTGGCACGAATGTCATGAGCCAAAATCTAGAAACAAACTCTCTAAATCTTCTAAGAAACTCAACAAAATATCCTACAATACATATCATATAACACCCAATACAGCTTAAGGTCAAGGAGACGGACAAATTTAACATTTTTAGCAGGGTAAGCATATATCATAACAATTATACAAGTGCGTGATGCAAATGAATGCAATGCAGTTGTCCAACCCAACATACATTTAGAATCATAACATGAATTCCACGCCGAGAATTACAAAGTATACTTAATGGGAACTTGACTGCCAAACCTATTCTTGCCTCGTTGCGAAAGGTAAACGCTCGCATTGACTTCATACCTCAACCGTTTTACTCAATGGCAACGACATGGGGAAGCCAGTTCCATCCTTATTCCAAATCATCCACCCTTATTCTAAGTTCTTTGGTCATATTATATGCGAAGAAAACCCACCTTAAGGACAAGAATGCTCGTTCGGTGTGAACCCAAAGTCTAAATTACAGAAATTAAAAGGTTAGTGAAGAACCCATGGTGCCTCACCCCTTTTCATAATAAACCCCATTTTCATAATAACAACTTCTTAAATCATTGGCAACCATGGACGCCCTAGATTTAAAATCGTAAAAAGAATGATTTCCACTCAACCCACAATGATAGGTATAAAAGGGACTCCAATAAATCAAGATGCAAGTGTAGCAATTCTCATGGTGTGCAATATGTTTCTCATGTACAACTAATTATAGCATGGCATATAAACATGATATAGCACAAGGTACAACTTACTAAAGCATAAAGTACAAGTATACGAAGTATAAGCTATAATTTATGTGACATAGATCCAACCTATCGGCGTGATTTTTAATCATCAAATTTTTAATTTTATACACTAATCACTCACATAAATCATTTAAAGCCCGTATATTAATGTTCCACAAAGTGACACGCTACTCATACACTTAGCCAAATTTGGGTAATTGTTCAAGCGCTAATTTTAAAGTTACAACAGTGTTTTGAGGTGCTTAGACATGAATTTAATTTTTGATTTCTGAACACCAATTAGATAAAAATATTTTCTACAACTTTTATGTTTAACACTAAGATCAGATCCTAGGAAAAAATGATAATTTATTTTAACAAAGAGAAAATCATTCAGCACTTTTCAGAGAAAAATGCAAAATTTAGACATCTATTGGTATCAGTTTTGGGGAATCAATTCAAGGGTTATGGGTCTGATTGTTGGGAAGGTTTTAGTTTAAGGTATCTCCTACAAGTTTCATGTTTTGTGGTAAGGCTAGTTGTTTGGAACAAGTTGACGATTTTAGCCAATTTATAAAATGCGTTCAGTCGGCATAAAAAAAAGTTCGTTGTTTAAAAATATATGTCTGGACATAAAAATCACATTTAGATCATTTTTCTACAATTAGTTATGGTAATTTAAAGTTCGTGGAAGAAAGTTAATATGCCCAGAAAATAAGGTTATTTAGGGTTTCGATAACTTAGCTCATGTTATGTTTAAATTTAATGTATTTTCTTTGCATGCATGTCATATATTCATACATACCAAAGTTCCAGAATATATTCAAGTCATAAAACTCAAAAACACTCATATACAAGCACATACAACACTTGATCTTACATGAACAGCCCCTAACCTACTCATACGATTCCTTTTTGAGTGAAATCTTGTTTCTTATTCTTAGGGTTGTTTATAGAGATGGATTGACGGTTATTTTATGAGACAATTGCAGATGGTTTGAGGGATTTACTTACTTGTTTTAAAGACCTAATGGTGGAAGGATGATAGGACTTAGCTTTGTTGCACACTCTTTGGTCTTTCCTAGCTTCTTCTTCTTTCTTCCTTCCTTCTTCTTTCCTCCTTCTCTTGGAAACACTTAGAAAATTTTTGATTTCTCTCCCTCACTCTCTCTTAGCCGAAATATAGAGAACGAATGGAGGTGTTCTTTGTTGTATTTTATAGCAAATAGTGTTAGTGGGTCTCATTATTATACAGTGTAAGTAATTTTTCAATTTTTCTAAAATTTCATTGGTTGCATGGGGTGGTTTGTTCTAATTGAGACATTGCAAATTCAGATTTGGCAGGTGGGATTCGGCTATGGCAGATTTGGGAGGCTCAAGATTTGATTTTGTGTTAATGTGGGATTTAATTTGTATTTTGGTACCATTTTGTACAAGAAAATGCATAAAATATTAATTTTGTGTATCTTTTTGGTGTCTTATCCTACTAGAACCTATTATTTTAGTGTGTTTATGATTAATTTAGCCTTCTCATGAATTATCATAATTTTTCTAGCAATTAATTAAATAGGTATAAGCGTTTAAGTCAATTTAAGCTAATTTGAAAAGAATTGACTTTTTGCTTATTTATTCTGTAGAGACTTTAAATAATAATTTGTTTGCTTTTGTTGACCTATATTATTATATTATTATGTATATTACTTGTATAAAAGTCTTAAGTTATAATAATTTTTAATTTATACAACTTTTTTTATTGTTAAGCTTAAAAAGATAAAAAGTAATTTTTTTGTGCACAATTCCCAAGGTGGCTGGCCATGCAAGGGTATTTTTATCATTTTTTTGTTATTTTGTCTTTTGTTATTTAATTGTATCTAAACATCTGATTTTTGGTGTCTATGTGTCAAAACTTTAGTTTTTAAGACTTTTTGCTGTACTAGGGGCAAAATGGTCATTTTACCCTAATTATGAGAATTTTTGTTATTTAATTTTATATTTTATGTTATTTACTTAATTTAGGCTGTCACGATACTTCTCTGAGCCTTAGGGTTTTGCCTCTGAGTATTTGATCTTTTAGGATTTTCGGGTCGAATTTGAGTTTCGAGTTGAGTGAGCAAACCCAAACACTCATATTCACGGGTTAGAGTGAACAAACCTCCCCAGGAAACTACGAGGAATTGGTCATGCAATCGCTTGATCACGGTGGTACGAGCTCGCAAGACACAACCCAAAGGACCACAACAAGACTACAAGGTCCACAAAGAGTTTAACCTTCTCAAAAAATAGTCAAATCAAGAATCAATCAAAAGCCTCGACATTCACATCCAACAAGTATAAAAAAGTTCACACATGATAACCGTCCACAAGATAGCTCCCTCTTTGCCAAGAGAAAAGAAAAGGTCAACCAGAAGTTCTCACTCAACGCCATCACATCCTAGGTACCCATTAAGTACTCTGTTTAAGAAGGCACTATCCATTCATCCATAAGTTAACGTCGGCTACCATTATACAAATGTTGTCGACCCTAATCATGACAATCATACTACTCGCCCCACTCAGTTCTCAGGTTCAAACCTCGTTCGTACACTTCGACTACCCTTAAGCTTCTTTACACCCCAAACTACACGTCATGCACTTCCACTGGTCCATTACCAGGTATCCGTAAAGGTATAACACTACCCATTCGCATCATTCCAAGGCTTCTCCTTACAAGATTTCACTGCACTAATACGACTCCCAACGGGTAAACAACAGCCACACTACCGTCTCGAGCTCACGGCTCAGGCACGCCTACGAAAGAAAATGTAAAGCACTCCATCAAACATGATCGAAACTGAAACTTTTCAGTCAGAGTTACCCATAACTCTCACGACTACACAGACATTATCCACACTTCTGCAATCCATGTATAGAAACGATTACATACCCCTTTGGATCCACAATTTTCACCTACCAACCCTAGCCCACTCAAACCATTGCGGTATATCATTGAATTTTACTACTCCACATTTTCACTTCCAAGGGCAAAACAGCATGACCACCTCTACACTGCAGATTCAAACATAAACAACTTCCATTCCTTCAAGGAACATCACACTCATGATACATCATCTAAGCAACTAGGTCAACCACACCATTAACACCTATCACGGTTTCTCAAGTTCCATGCACTTAGCACTTGTAGGAGGAAACACTAAAACGACCATGTTGTCTCACAAAAGATCTGAGACTACTCACATCATAGCTCCATCCTAACACACATCCCTATACTCACCAAACACTATTCCCAAACATGATCTAATAGCCACACAGATAACAATCAAAATTACAGGCCTTTACTCCCGTAGGATTCTCAAATGAATTACACTCGCTGCACAGTAGAACTGTAACCAAAAGCAACACACCTGCGGCTTCACTGTTAACCCACCGAAACACACTTCTGGGCTTATGCACCTGTAACTCAACTATCGAAACTCAACAAGGAACGTGGTTCAACATCCTGCTAAGGACAGGACGTAGGAGGTGTTAAACAGGCTTTCAAATCTACAAAGCACCACGAAGGCTACTAAAAACGCTCCACCAAGCGAGGGATCCTCCCCTAAAATCATTTATACCCACAATTTTCAAAGGGCGTTGGGTCGATGATTATTACGCTCCCATCCATTATGTTCCCGTCCATACCCCACTCCTGGGTACACGGCTTAAGATATAATATGGCTCATGGCGTACATAATTCTCAACGCGCTCCCAAATCACATCGCATACTCAACCATAACAGGTAACCTTCGCGAGATTTCTAACACCCTACCATGCCTAATCATGAGGCTACTGGTAACATAAAAACATAACGGGCCACCAGCTATGGTCACTACCAACTCATGTGGGTACTACAACCTATAAACGAGTTCCACCACACACAAAACGATCAATACTCATCTCACGAGCTTACCTTCGTCACGATCACTGATAACTAGGTTGCACTCCCATACCCATACTATGACCTAACCTCGACTCGTCCTAGACCCATAAGCATAATTCCTATGACATAGATGTTAGGGTTGGTATACTGAAAATCATATTTTAGTATTTAACTTTATTTTAATAAAATTAATTTTCTATTTTATGAGAATCTTTATGAGCAATGCATGTGTATTATTTTTTTTGTTATGTATGGATGTTCGATATTCTGTATAGGATTTAATCTGGTGTGTAGAGTACGGCTTGCACACATAAGATCAGATTTTAAGTTCTTGCAGAATATAAATTTTTATGTTCATAGTTTAGATAGAAATGGGCATACCAACGGTACGACTGTGGTACAATATTTTAATAGGCACGTCTTAGTTACGGGAAACAAATAATAGCGTCGTCTATTATTCTAACTCTTTGTGCCTGTACAGTTTGTGTGTATTGAACGGGACATTTGGGATAATTAATTTTGTACTGACTATATAAATTAATTCACACCCCAAGATTATTATGAATAATACTTTTTCTCTTAATTCTAAATTAATTATTGAATTACGTATATTTAATATTCATTATTTTGATTCATTAAGGGGTGTGATCTTATATCAGTCTATATCATCGGTGAGTTGAATAACGATATTATTTATATGATAAATATTAATTACTGACGAAATCTACGTCCCGAAAGATCGGGAATGATGATACCCCTTTAAGGAAGCTTATAAGTTTTGATCAGGCCAAACTCTACAGGTGGATTTGATTATTCAGCGGTCAAATAAGTTAAGCGGAAAGACTTAAGGAATACCAAGATGCCGATTAAATTAAATTGTCAGTAATTAAATTTAATTGACAGGTACTGAGAATCTTAACGTGGGGAGAAATGGTAATTATTTAATAAGCGGAGCTCAATGCAAGATGGTCTTGAGATTATGTGTCAGAGTGCAATTATAGTTCTTTAGTGGTGTGAACTGTAATTCAGTATTTTATGAAAATTGCAGAAACCGTTACGTCTTTCCGTAATTGCAGAAATCGCTAGTAGGTATCTGTGTTCCACTAGAAATCTTACTCATAATTACTCCCCAGGTCCCTGCTGTAACCCTATTTATATGCTGGTAGACTGAATCAGTTTTCTATTGATTTATTATATTTTCTTTCAAGACAAAAGATATCTGAATTTTGTCGGTACGAGTTCTCGATAGTCCGTAACCCACACTACGTTCGAAAATCGCGTAAGAGAATACAATAGAAGATTTGACAAAAGTTTTAACTCGGAATTAAATCGTAGTTGAAGAATCGATCCACAAAAGGTATTTTTCTAATTAACTTTGGTTGCACGGGTTTTATTTTGATCGTTCGTCGTTAAAAATTTTATCTGGAACTCGTTTCGGCATTTGTCCGTCCAGTTAATTTTTTATCAAAAATTGTTTGTAAAAACAATGATCTTGACAGTTTTGCCTCCAATAATTGGTATTAAAGCCGTTTTTTTTGTTTATGGTTATCGGGATCGTGTAGTTTTAGAACCGTTGGTAACTTTATTTTGTAGGCGTTCAAATCCCGATTTTATGATCATCATTTATTTTTCATGTTTGATTGAATGATTTGAATGAATGATGATTATTTTTTTTAACCACGAGGGTTGTGATCGTGGTAGATTGATTGTGAAATCTACGGATGCATAAGATTAATGTAAAAATTATTTTTTTTCGGTTTCTAGTTCTTGTATATTTTTTTTTGATTTTATGTAATTGACAAAAAAATATGAAGAACAGTCGAAGAACATCGAACAAGATTAAAGCTGCGGTATTTTATTTTTTTGCACCAAACAGTTTTTTTTTGTTAAAAAAATAAAAAGAAAAAGGGGGCTGCCAAACGCTGCTTAAAGTAGTGATTTCCGAAGCAAGCAGAAAGCTGCGGCGGCGACATTGTTTTTTCAAAGAAAAAAATAGATTCCAGCCAAACGCAGCCAGAGGCTGCAGCGAGTGTGAAACGCAGCAATTCCACAACAGCCAAACGTTTGGCTTTGAAGCCTGAAAAAGGGATCAATGTTCTTCAAAGAAAAGAAATCATGATGTTTGTTCCTAATTCATGAAGATCACGTGGGTTTCTAATCCCATGATCACAAATTTAGTGGAACGTTTGCCACGTGGATTTCTTATCCAAGTGTCCTAGAAGGAAGTTATTTCATGATCACATATTTCATGGAATGTAAGGCAAACTAACAAAGCCTTGGGTCCAGAGGTATTAAAACTAAAGCAAAGCTGCCGTTTTCCAAGACACATCAGCAGTTTTTCAACCGAAAAGCAAGCAGCACAAATTCCAAACGGCGCGGCAACGTGGAGCGTCTGCGGTGGCCGACGGTGATAGTGGTGGCTCGGGGCTGTTTTGGCTCGATTTTTGTGATTTAAATTGATCGAGGAATTGTATTTGTATATCACTATGAATCAAAAAATCTTGATGCAATCGAAATACAAAAAACTGATACAGATTGAATCGTTGCAGACTATCTTTTAACAGGAGATTAAAACTCTTTAGAGTTTCAAATAGATCATAAAATCGAAATATATTTATCTTGCATTTAATTTATTTTTTTATATATTAACTGCGTGAATGATAAATATTAATTTTATTTATCCTGTTAATTTAATTAATTTAAAATTTTGATTTTAATTAAATATTTTGTAATAAAAATTAAATTAAGTTTTTTTAATTAATTCATTTTAATTAAATGGAAAAATTTTAGATATTTTTTTTTTTACAAAATATCACGTTTAAAATGATTTTTTTTAAAATCGAACATCTTAAAAAAACATGGGGATTAATTTTGAATTTTGTATTAATTAAATGAAAAAATATTTAATCAAAATAAATTATTATTTTTTTAAAAATATAGAACGGAAAATAAAATAAATAAATACCTTTAATCACTACCTTAACTGAAAAACTGGAGGAAAAACTGTGCATTTATTAAATTTTATTTGTTACGCATTTAAACACAAAAAGATGGTATGATAAATTAGAACCTTTGAAATCGTGTACATGAAAATATGTTTGATTCTTTCAGATCGTGTGCTTTTCGAAATTAATAAATTTATTTTAATTAAACGAATTTTTATAACCCTCAAAAATGTTTTAAAAATCTAAGTGGGAGAGAAAATTTATTCACAGATAAATCACGCGATCTCCATTACCAATTTGTATGCGATGCAATTAAACCCTACGTGTTGGTAGTAAGGCCTTTCTCCCCATCGGACAGATTAATTGCGGTATCGCCAGTACAAACCTCCTTTAAGGATAATTCTGGATAATTGTTAGTGTGGATCACTTCTCTGAAGGGTTCATTGCGAAGCGATTGATTTAGAATTAGGTGATGGTTAATACTTAGTTGTATATAATAGTATCTTCTCCATCTGAATCACTACTATTATATACTGGATTAAAACTATGTCAGCTATTTAATTTTACTTAGTATGATCAGTTGTCTAGATAGTAAAATTAAAAGAAATTAGCATGTCTGATCTTATGATGGATAGTAGACGTCCACTCATCGTGACATGCTATTCTCAGGTTACTAGGCTGCTGACGAATTAATTTTAAAATAGTAGAGGAAACCAAATTAAAATGAAATCAAAGATTTGCTCGTCAAATTAATGGTATTTTAATTATGTGATTCTCGAAATTAAAATAACTTTCAATCCACTTGCTTTAATACTAAAAAAAACAAACTTACGGGACTGAATTTTGTTGACTGAAAATGTAACTTGGATATAACTTTAACTATAAATGGTATTCCTTAAATACCAAAAAATGTGTTTATTTTTTAAAAAGGTTCTTCCTCTGAGCCGAAAGGCATAAAGAAGAAAATGTTTTAGAAACAGGGAGACAATTTCCAGGGTAGTTAGTGGACCACGAACTGGTATAAAAAAGCCAAAAGACAGATGTTTTCACTACAACCAGATCCGGCACTGAAAAAAGTTATGTCCAGTATTTCTCAGAAGGCAGAACAAGCAGGGTAATTTCTGTTCACTAGTTGTGGAAACATGTTTAGCGGTGTTATCTACCGGTACCTAGTATGTAGATACGAGAGTCACTAAACATGTCTGCAATTCATTGCAGGGGTTCTAGGAAATTTGGCAACTTAATAATGGGGAGATTTACCTACATATGGATAATAATTTAAAGATAACAGCAGTTGCAGTAGGAGATGCCACTCTCAATTTTGGTAGAGATCGAGTTTTAATTTTAAGAGATTGTCTTTATGTACCTACTATTAGAAGAAATTTAGTTTCTGTTTCTGGATTGGCTAAAGATGGATATTTGGTTTATTTTAATAACTCTGTAGTTATTAAGGATAATAAACGGGTTATCTGTTCTAGTACATTGATGGATGATCTTTATATTATTACTCCAATCTCTCCTACACTGCAACTAACTAAAACGAATAATACATCTATATTACCATATAAGAAAAAGTTTCCTTCTTTAATGAATCAAATGTTTTTTTGGCACTTACACTTGGGTCATGTTAATCTAAAAAGTATAAAAAAACTTGTAGCAGATGGACCTTTGAGTTCATTGAAAGTAGAGGCACTTCCAGTCTGTGAATCTTACTTAGAGGGTAAGATGACCAAGATGCCCTTTTTGGACAAACGCTATAGAGCAAAAGAACCGTTGGAGCTGGTTCATTCTGATGTGTGTGGTCCTATGACAATATGGGCTAAAGGTGGCTTTGAGAACTTCGTCAGTTTCATTGATGACTACTCAAGGTATGGATATATTTACCTGATGCACCATAAGTCTGAATGCTTTGAGAAATTTAAAGAATTCAAGGTGAAGGCAAAGAAGCGTTTAGGTAAAAGTATCAAATCACTACGATCCAATCATGGTGGAAAATACTTTTTTGGAGAGTTTAAGAACTACTTGTCATCAGAGGGGATTACATCCCAGTTGACTGCACCTGGCACTCCATAGCAGAATGGTGTAGCAGAAGGAAGGAATAGGACTCTTATGGGAATGGTAAGGTCAATGATGAGTTATTCAAGTTTACCAAATTCATTTTGGGGACTCCCTTTAGAGACAGTGGCTCACATTCTGAACTTGGTACCTTCTAAGTCAGTACTTTCTACTCCCACAGAATTGTGGACCAGGCGTAAGCCTAGTCTAAAACACATTCGAATTTGGGGGTGTCCAGCACATGTGCTGAAAGAGAACACGGGTAAGTTGGAATCAAGGAAAGAAGTCTATTTCTTTGTGAGCTATCCCAAGAGAACGAATGGTGGTCTATGTTATAACTCTAAGGATCAAAAGGTCATTGTTAGCACCAATACCCGATTCTTGGAAGAAGATTATATTATGGATCGCAGGCCCAATAGCAAAATTATTCTGGAAGAACCAAGAGAAAATACCAGTAGAACGAAAGAGGAACCATAAGTCACTGATATTCCATTACCTTGTCGTAGTGGGAGGATTATCGGGACAGGTGCAAATCAAGAACAGGGAGCTGATGCACAAGGTTCAGATTCTGCACAGCCTGATACCGCTAATACACAGACACAGGTAGTGCCTCGTCGTAGTGGAAGGATTGTTCATCAACCTGAACAGTATATGTTCTTCATAGTATTTTATGTAGAGGATATCTTGCTCATCGAAAATAATGTGGGGGCATTATCTATGGTTAAAGTATGGTTATCTGGACAGTTCAATATAGAGGACTTGGGAGAAGCCAGCCACATCTTTGGAATCAAGCTTATGTGAGATCAAAAACAAATGATGTAGGTTAGATAACGACAAGTTCTATACGAAGCACCATAACGTAACCGCTTAATTTACAAGTTCAACAACCCGAGAGTACAAAGCACCCACACTCAATTTACGAGAACTAACCCGAAGGTACAGAGCACCTACGCTGGGCACGTTTTTGGACTTCCACCGAGGGCAACTCGTGCCACATACTCGTTATCTCAGCTTATCTAGAGTATCTTTTAAAAACCAAATTTTCAAAATACACCATACGTGTATATAGATCCATCTATCAACATGGAGATCAACAAAATATTTTCAAAATGTTCCAACAACAGTCATACAACACATGTAAAAACAAGAGATCCAATCCATGAACCATGGAGATCAAACAAAACATGTAAAAACGTGTTTTCATCAAATGTTTTAGAAGGTGAGACTCAACCCCAAGGGCTAGCTCCAACCCTCCAACAAAACACGTTTTTTTCCAAAGTTTTCGTAAAAACTCCTTTTTCAAACCATCCCTTCGAAAACCAACCTCCGAAACGCGAGATTACATGAATCCATCACTTTAAAACCATTCGAGGAAAGTGAGAAACGCTAAAACCCAACCACCGAATCACTAAAACAACACCAATAGCCCATATAAGATCCCTGTCGACTGGCCCAAGCCCCAGTCGACTGAAAAACTCTCTGGAAAAAGAGAACCCCAACAGAAGGAATTTCAATCAACTGACCTCCCAGGTACAGTTGACTGAACTCACCAAATGATGATCCAGTCGACTGAACTCTTAGCTTCAGTCGACTTATCCTGTCCAAAAAATATTTTTGATTAACAATTTTGCTTCCAAACCCCAAATTAAACCTCCAAACACCCGACAAACACCCTCGGACGTCCACACGCCCAAGCCTTACACCAAAACCTCGAAAGGAAACTCTCAAACCACATTTCCATCCACCAAAAACGACGAAAAAATGATTTTAAGTTAAAAATCCGATTTATCAAAACATAAATCACTTTTTTCATGCGTTTTAAAATGGTGAAACAGCACAAGATTACATATAGAACCCTTTAACAGTTATACAGTCTAGAATCCTATCTCGGTGTGTCAAAATTTGATACCTCAATCCACGTGCAAAAATTGAGCTTCGTCAGAATGAAATTTCGTCCGGATGGATGAGTAGACCACGATTCGAACAACAAGGATCGGCTGTTGGATCGTCAAAAACAAAGTCCTGGGCACCCGAGAAGTTAGAGAGAAATCAGAGAAGAAATTGGAGGAAACTTAGGAGTTAAGTTTTGAAAATATCTTTTGAAAATATCAAACTACTGATATTTATAGGCCTCCAAAATATTTTTTTTTTGAGTTTTTGAAATTCGCATTGTAACTCTTGGCAGCCCTCGTGACCAACCCCGCATGCTTATTTAAACCAAAATATGCATCAAAACGCACATAAGCAAATTAAAGCGAAAATGCCTAAACGTGTTGAAAAACACCGAATATGCATATATATAAAAAATGAAACGGTACAGGATCTCACAACAGCCCCTTAAAGCATTTCATCCCCGAAATTCACTACAAGGTCACAAGGTAAACAATTTCGGGTATCGCGTACGAAACCCAGACTCAAGCTCCCAAGTCGGTTCCTCAACCCGGTGATGAAGCCACTGTACTTTGACATAAGCAATCGTTCTCCCCCGTAACACTTGTTCCTTCGTATCTAGGATCCTCACGGGACGTTCCTCATACGTGATATCCTTGTCAACCCGCAACTCAGCCCAATCCAGAACATGCGACAGATCTCGCTCATATTTTCGAAGCATGGAAACGTGAAACACGTTATGCACGGATGCCAACTGAGGTGGCAAGGCCAGATGGTATGCCACCACCCCAATCCTTTCCAATATCTCGAATGGTCCAATAAAGCGCGGTGATAGCTTCCCGCTATGGCTAAACCTCGTTAGCCCTCTGCCTGGCAAAACCTTCAGAAATACGTGATCCCCCACTACAAACTCCAAAGGTCTCCTCCTCTGATATGCATAACTCTTTTGGCGGCTCTAAGCTGTCACCAAACGTTGACGAATCACTGCAATCTTCTCGGTTGTCTCCTGTACTAGGTCGGGTCCCAAAACGGCAGTCTCTCCCACCTCTGTCCAACACACAGGCGATCCACACGGTCTACCATATAAAACCTCATACGGTGCCATTCCAATACTGGACTGATAGCTGTTGTTGTATGCAAACTCTTCCAATGATAGATGGTCCTCCCAAGAGCTCCAAAAATCAAGCACACAGGCTCTCAACATGTCCTTCAAAATCTAGATGGTCCTCTCAGACTGACCGTCAGTCTATGGGTGAAAAGCTGTGATGAAGGTCAAGCTAGTCCCCAAAGACATCTAAAGACTCTGCCAAAAGCGTGATGTAAAGCGCGGGTCTCGATCATAGACAATAGTCACAGGTACTTCGTGTTGTCGAACTATCTCCCAAACATACAACCTACCCAATCTATCCACTGAATCCCTCACTCGAATGGGGAGAGAATGTGCTGACTTCGTCAACCTATCAACCACAACCCAAACTGCATCATGTCCCTTTGGCGAACGAGGAAGTCCTGATACAAAATTCATTGTGACATTCTCCCACTTCCATGCAAATATAGGCAACGGCTGCAATAATCCTGTCGATCTCTGGTGTTCTACCTTTACTTGCTGACAAGTAAGGCACCGAGAAACGTATCACGTCACATCTCTCTTCATTCCCATCTACCAAAATTGACGACGCAGATCGTGATACATTTTCGTGCCACCCGGGTGCATTGCAAGATATGAATGACGAAACTCGTGTAGCACCTTAGCTCGGCACGACTCTAGCACAAACAATTACCCTGTCAACCTCAGACTCTGATTCGAACCCACCACCTATCCTGATGTGTCCTTCCCACTAGCAATGCGATCATGTATCATCTAAGCCTCCTGATCAGTTCGTTGAGCCTCTAACACGCGTGCAACCAAAGTAGGCTGTGAAGCTACTGAATATAAAGTCTCACCCCTTTCTGTCTCCCGAAGACATAAATCAAACTCCCCAACGTCTCCAAGCATGTCCCCCTCTCGTATAGCCACAGATGCTAACGAGCCATGAGATCTCCTACTGAGTGCATCGGCTATGACATTTGCCTTCCCCGGATGGAACTACAATTCAATGTCGTAGTCTCCCAACAACTCCATCCATCGTTGTTGGCGAAGATTCAGGTCCTTCAACGAAAATAAGTATTTCAACCTCTTGTGATCAGAGAAAACCTCAAAGTGCTCACGATATGGATAATGCCGCCATGTCTTCAAAGCGAAGACCACGGCTGCCAACTCCAGATCTTGCGTCGGGTAGTTCTTCTTATGTTTCTTCAACTGTCGTGAGCCGTAGGCTACAACCTTACCTCCCTGCATCAATACACAGCCCAAACCGTCATGTGACGCATCTCAATACACTGTATATCCCAGACCTCACTCTGGAATAATCAACACTGGCGCACTGGTCAATCTCCTCTTCTGCTTCTGAAAGCTAACTCACAAGACTCACTCCACACGAACATAACTCCCTTCCACGTCAGACGCGTCATAGGCGCTGCCAACCTAGAGAAGTCCTTGACGACCCGCCAATAATAACTTGCCAAACCCATAAAACTACATATCTCAAAGACATTCTTCGGTCGCTACCAATCCATCACGGCATCAGTCTTCGATGAGTCCACTGATACCCCATCCTTCAACACCACGTATCCAAGGAACCTCACCTCTAACATCCAGAACTCGCACTTTTCGAACTTCGCATACAAGCGATGTTCTCTCAAAAGCTGCAAGACAACATGCAGATTCCTCGTGCATCTCTCTCGTGGGTGAATAGATCAGAATGTTGTCTACGAATACCACCACAAAACTGTCCAGATAAAGGTAAAAGATACGGTTCATCAAACCCAAAAATGTCGTAGGGGCGTTCGTCAAACCAAATGGCATGACCAGAAACTCGTAGTGGCCATAACGAGTCCGAAAGGCGGTCTTCGTTATGTCCCCATCCCTAATCCTCAGCTGGTGATACCCTGACCTCAAGTCAATCTTCGAAAAGTAGCGTGATCCCTTCAACTTATCAAACTGGTCGTCAATCCTAAGCATAGGATACTTGTTCTTCACAGTTATCGGGTTCAGCTTCCTGTAGTCTATACACCATCTCAAAGATCCATCCTTCTTCTTTGTAAAAAGAGCTGGAGCTCCCCACGACGACGTACTTGGCCGTACAACCCTTGTCTAGCAACTCCTGTAACTACACCTTGAGTTCTTGCAACTCAGCCGGTGCAAAGCGATACGATGGCATAGAGACGGGAGCTGCTCCTAGAATAAGATCAATAGAGAACTCCACATCTAGGCTCGGCGGTAACTCGAACAGATCATCAGGAAAGACATCTGGGTAATCAAAAACCACAGGGGGTAGCTCCCCTCAAACCTCGCCCAGCTCATCCAACCTAAGAGCAGAAAATAGGAAACCCAAGTTCCCTCGAACCCAAGCTGCACCGGGCATAGACACCAAGCCCTCATCTCGATAATCCACAAATTAGAAATCGTCACCCTCCGGCGTACAAATCGACACTCTTCAGCACTCACAATCTATAAAGGCATGGTAGGTAGTCAGCCAATCCACCCCTAGGATGACATCAAATGTGGTCATGTCTAAAATGATAAAATCAAACTCTAAACAACAACCGACGACTCCTAACTCACAAGATCTGCAAACTCTACTCAACACCACATTCCCACTTATTGGGGTCTCTACGCTCAATGCACTACCTAACGAGTCTGCCTGTAACCCCAATGCAGATGCAAAAGTAGAGGAAATAAAGGAATATGATGCTCCCGGGTCGATGAGAACACTGGCCTATGTTCTAAAGACTATAAGAGTACCTCTGATCATGGCTAGAGTAGCTGCAGCATCGAATGTAACTGGTGCCTTAGAAGCACTAGGATCAGCAAGAACATAATCTTTGGCCTGTGGTGGTCTGGTCTGTCCACCATAACCTTGAGTCGATGACTACTTCACAGACTGCACTGAGGCACCTCCTTCCACAAACCTAGACATCTAAGCCCTAGGTTGCTGTGGACCCTATCGTCTCTGAGTAGATGGAGCAACCGACACTCCCGTAGCCCTCTACATGCTCCCTGCCCGGGGACAGTATCTGCGGATGTGCCTAGACTGACCACACTCAAAACACACTAGTGGGTCTCTCCCCTGTGACTGGACAGGTGCTGAACTCTATACCTGGCCCTTCTACGGGCACTTAACTAAACGATGCCTCGACTGTGCACATCGATAACAAAGTAGTCCCTTCTGCTCTGACCTTCCTGTTGAAGCCATTGAAGGTGTAGGTGCGGACGACTGCGGCTGATATGACCCAGCAAAATGAGAACTAGGTCTAGACGACCTCCGGCGCTTGTTCCTGTGCCCCTGAAACTATATACCCCCATCACTCTATTGGCCCTTCCACGAGCGCGATGTACACCTCCAAACCCAGAGCCACAACCCAATCCTTGATGGCAGGTCGAAGGCCCCTCTCAAACCTCCTTGCACGCAACTCCTCTGTAGATACCGTATCAGCTACAAACTACAATAGATTCACGAACTTGGCCTCGTACTGGACCACAGAAAGATTTTGCTGAACAAGGGAGAGGAACTCCTCTTTGTAAGTATCCCTCGAAGATCTTGGAAAGTACTTCTCTAATAATACTCTTGCGAAAGCGACCCACGTGTCATTCACTGTGGTCTCGACGAACTTCCACCATTCTCTAGCATCTTCTCGTAGTTGGAACACCGCCAACTTTATGCATAAGGCATCCTCCTCAATATCCAGCGTATCGAAGATCGTCGTGGTCACTTCCAACCACTCAGTAGCAACTTTGGGGTCTGGCTCCCCCAAAAAGGTTGGAGGATCCAACTGCCAGAACTCTCTCATAGCCACAGAAGACCTTGGCTCCAAAACCCTTACTCCAGCTCTGGTAGCCTCAGCCATAGCTCTCATAGTGGCAAGCTTCTCATAGACAACGTCAGCACCACCCACTTGGTCCAGTGGGGCATGAACGTTTTCTTCTTTCGAAATCTGAACATAAGCACAACCTCGGCCACGACCTCAGCCACGACCCCGTCCCCACACTCCCCGCGTGGACATAGTTCTATAGAAAGCAATATAATAAGATAAGCCTTCCTACAACATGTTACTACGTAACATAAACACATAACGCACATAAGCATGCTAACGCGTAGCCACTTAAAGTTATGTAAACATGTCTCACATATTGAGGAGAACCAACAAGACGGACGCGTCAATTTGGATAACGTATTTAGATTCCTTGCTAGAAAACACATTGTCCAAATGCATTTCTAACTTGGCATCCAAATATGTTAGTTCAAACGCCCTAAGGCAAGACTAATCTATTCTGATATTCAACCTCCATACCCACATATACACAACGATCATGCTAAAAAGGCTATCACCATGTTATAGACATATCTAAACACATGCAAGCAATCATACTCAATCAACATCACCAGGTGAAAAACCCTTTTCCCATGGCTCTCAGGTATTCGAACCCAGAGTTCTCATACCAAGTTGTCACGCCCCAAAATCCAGGGTCACGTGAAAATCCACCAAACACTAATTTTTATGAAAAAATAGATTTTCATAGAACAAACCCACCTGTTGAAATCAAAAGAATACCCAATATGCATCTCTCATAAACAGAAGATACCCATATTCAACAAGCATAAATATATCGCCCCGATGCGTACAAAACACGCCTTCAGCAGGCATATAAAAAAAAGATTAACAAAATCTTCTGCCACCATGGGCACCACTAGATCATCTCCTCATCATCAATCTCCTGACCTAAAAATGGTTTTACAGCAAAAATCCCACACCGTGAGCCGAAGCCCAATAGAAAAAGATTCTATAAAGCTGTAAAGCAGGATATGCAATCATATGGTGGGAGCGAGCTCAACCACAACTAACCAAGCATTATAACTAAGGCAAGCAACGTGTTACAGTTAATAAAAGCATTAACCAAAACATTGTTCCCTCACGGATCATACAACCGTGGAAAAAGAAAGAAGAATAAGGTCCTATATACCGACTTCGTCACAAGGGGACAGAGGTAACAACTATAGACTCCTGCCCATTATCTAATCCCTAAGCATCTAGGACCGGTTAGGGAATGATAAGTTCTATACGGAGCACCATAACGTAACTGCTTAATTTACGGGTTCAACAAGCCGAGGGTACAAAGCACCCACACTCAATTTACGGGGACTAACCCAAAGGTACAGAGCACCTATGATGCGCATGTTTTCGAACTTCCACCGAGGGCAACTCGTGCCACATACCCATTATCTCGTCACATCTAGAGTATCTTCTAAAAACTAAATTTTCAAAATACACCATACGTGTATATAGATCCATCCATCAACATGGAGATCAACCAAACATTTTCAAAATATTTCAACAACAGTAATACAACACATGTATAAATAAGAGATCCAATTCGTGAACCATGGAGATCAAACAAAACATGTAAAAACATATTTTCATCAAACGTTTTAGAATGTGAGACTCAACCCCAAGGGCTAGATCCAAACCTCCAACAAAACACGTTTTTTCCCAAAGTTTTTGTAAAAACTTCTTTTTCAAACCATCCCTCTGAAAATCAACCTCCGAAACGCGATATTACATGAATCCATCGCTTTAAAACCATTCGAGGAAAGTGAGGAAGGCTAAAACCCAACCACCGAACCACCAAAACAACACCAACAACCCCCAGTCGACTGAAAAACTCTCTGAAAAAAGAGATCCCCAACAAAAGGAATTTCAGTCGATTGACCTCTCAGGTCCAGTCGACTGAACTCACCAAATGATGATCCAGTCGACTGAACTCATAGCTTTAGTCGACTGATCCTGCCCAGAAAATGATTTTCAGCTACGGTTTTGCTTCTAAACCCCAAATCAAACCTCCAAACACCCGACAAACATCCTTGAACATCCACACGCCCAAGCCTTACACCAAAATCTCGAAAGAAAACTCTCAAACCACATTTTCATCCACCGAAAACGACAAAAAAATGGTTTTAAGTTAAAAAACCGATTTATCAAAACATAAATCACCTTTTTCATGCGTTTTAAAATGGTGAAACGGCACAAGATTACATATAGAACCCTTTAACAGTTATACAGTCTAGAATCCTACCTCGGTGAGTTAAAACTTGACGCCTCAATCCACGTGTAAAATCGAGCTTTGCCGAAATGAAATTTCGTCCGGATGGATACGTAGACCACGATGCCAACAACAAGGATCGGTTGTTGGATCGTCAAAAATCAAGCCTCAGGCACCTGAGAAGTTAGAAAGAAGGCAGAGAGAAAACTGGAGAAAACTTAGGAGTTAAGTTTTGAAAATATCTTTTGAAAATATCTAACTCCTGATATTTATAGGCCTCCAAAATATCTTTTTGTTTGAATATTTGAAATTCGCACCGTAACTCCCGGCAGCCTTTTTAAACCAACCCTGCATGCCTATTTAAACCAAAACATGCATCAAAACACATATAAGCATATTAAAGAGAAAATGCCTAAACGTGTTGAAAAACACCAAATATGCATGTCTATCAAAAATGAAACAGTACAGCGTCTCACACTAGTGCTATGAATGCATTATATTGTGCTTTAAACTCAAATGAATATAATCGAATAATGATATATAAAAGTGCAAAAGAGATATGGAAAAAATTAGAAGTTACTTATGAAGGCACACAAGATGTTAAAGACTCTAGGATTGAAAGATTAATTAGTGAATATGAAAGTTTTAAGATGCATGATGATGAAACTATATCTACCATGTACACTCGCTTTACTCATTTTATAAATTCTCTTAACGCACTTGGAAAAACTTACCAATCTTATGAGCTTTTAAGGAAAGTACTCAATGCCTTGCCACCTATATGGTAAGCTAAGGCTACAGCCATATCCGAGGCAAGAAATCTAAGGGTGATGACATTGGATGAACTAATTAGTTCACTGTTGACATACAAACTCAAGATAAATGAGAGAGTCAACGAACAAAGTAAGGCCAAAAAGTTCATTTCCCTCAAGGCTTCAAAAGAAAGCTCCAGTGATGAAGACGAGGAAATTAATGATGATGACATGGCCCTCATCACAAGAAGATTTGAAAATTTCCTCAAATAAGAAAAAAGGCTTTCAAGAAGATTCTGAGGTACAAAACTCGACAAAGGAGACTCAAGCAAAAGAGACCTCAAGAAAGAACCACTCACTTGCTACAATTGCAACAAGACTGGGCACATTAGGCCGGAATGTCCTTTACTCGAAAAGGACTCAAAGAAGAAAAAAAGAGCCATGAAAGTAACCACGTGGGATGACTCAGATTCAAACGAGTCAAGCAGTAGCTCTAGCAACGAGGAAATTGCCAACTTCTGCTTGATGGCAAGTATAAATAAAGAGGTAAACTCCCATTCAAATTTATGTAATGAATCTAGCTCTTCTTATTCTATGCCTTCATATGAAGAACTTAAAAATGAAATATTTAACTTACATAAAACTCTTTTGAAATTGGAGAAGAAAAATGAATCGTTTGATCTTGCTTCTTTGGGCTGGTGGCAGAAAGTGGGTCAGGATGGTGACCGCTCGAGCAGTGGTTGGACGCTCGAGCGATGGAGGCCTGGCGCGAGATTCTATAAAAAAATGTAGTTTTGACGCATGTTCGAGTTCAGAGATTTTGCGGGGTTGGTCCAGAGGGCTGCGAAAAGTTACAGTGTGAATTTTAAAAATTCAAAAAAAAAAATATTTTGGAGACCTATAAATATCTGAAATTAAATATTTTCAAAAAAATATTTTCAAAATTTAACTCCTAAGTTTTCTCCTTTTTCTCTCTGCCTTCTCTCTAACTTCTCGGGGGCCCAGGGTTCAGTTTTCAACAATTAGACAATAGATCCTTAGTATTGGCATCATGGTCTACACATCTATTCGGACAGAAATAAATTTTGACGAAGCTCAGATTTGCACGTAGAATGAGGCATCGAATTTTTGACCCAACGAGGTAGGATTCTAGACTCTACTGCTGTTAAACGGTACTACGTGCAATTATAGTTATTTTGACCGGTTAAAAATGTATAGACAACCGACTTATGTTTCGTTAAACCGAATTTTGGTTTAAAAAGGCATTTGTGTTGATTTTGGTTGGATGGAATCGGTGTTTGAGGGTTTCTTCTGAGGTTTGGGTGTTAGCCTTGGGCTTGTGTATGTCCGAGGAGGTTGAAAGGGAGTTTAGTTGCTTCGATTTTGAGTTTGGTTGGTTATTGGAAGGTTATTGGAGGTTTAGAGGCTTCAAAATTTGGTTTTGCAGTAGTCCCTCGCGTAGGACCGCTTGAGGGACCGGTCAAGCGGTCTAGAGGGCGGTCTTAGGGAGTTCTCGAGTTTCCTGACCGCTGGACAGACCGCTCGAGCGGTCTATCCCGCGGTCTGTTTTCACTAGTTGAAATTTTGTTTTTAAAATCGATATATCTCTCTCATCCGGACTCGGAATGGAGTCGTTTTTATGTTCAAATTGAAGCCCCGGAAGTCTTCTTTCCCATGGCACCTCTCTCACCTCAAAATTATTTTTGTAGAAAAAGTTATGACCAAAAGAGTAAAGTTGTGTCAAGATTTCCAAACCGTTTTTCATCTATTTTGGCCAAATGTTTGGGAGAAAGTTGTTTTTCATCCTTGTGAGCCTTTTGATCAAGTCTCTTGTTCCTTGGGAATTTATTTGTGGGTGTTTCATGTGACCCGAGTGTCGGGACGTGATAAGTGACGGTTGGCCAGTTACGCTATATTTGGTTGCATGCTTTTTCCCCGGTTGAAATGCTTTTATATCATGTTTTGTGATTAAATCTTGTTTCGAATAGAAAGAATGTTTTATACTTTTCTTGGTTTATTACATGATATGACTTGTGGATGCATGGTTTTCAAAAGGTGGTTTGAAAACGGTGGTTTTTGTGAAAATCTCAACATTTTATGTTTTGGAGGTTTGGAGCTAACCCTTGGGGTTGAGTCTCAGGTTTTGAAATATTTTGTTGAAAATGGGAAAAAGTATTTTGAAATGTTTTGTTTGATCTCCATGTTGATGGATGGATCTATATATACATGTATAATGTATATTTGTGAAAGGTTTTGTAGTTGAGCTACAATTCGATTTTTAGAAGAATATCTAGATGTACCAGGGTGACATGTATTTGGCACGAGTTGCCCTCGGTGTAAGTCTGAAAGCGTGCGCAGAGTAGGTACTCAGGTCATTCGGGTTAGTCCCCATAAATTGAGGCGGATGGGTGCCCAGCTCCCTCGGGGTCGTACCCGTAAATTGAGTGATTCGTTATGGTGCTTCGTATAGAACTTGTCATTATCTAGCAGGCCTTAAGAGGTTCATGACTAGGATAATGGGCAGGAGTCTATAACTGTTACCTCTATCCCCTTATGATGGAGTCGGTACATAGGATCATATTCTTCTTCTTTTTCACAATGGTACATTCTGCGATGGAACAATTTTTTGATTATTATTTTTCCTTAACTGTGGTTGGGTTTTTGCATGATTTGCAACACATGGTTTTAAGGATGTAAACATGGGTTTTATGTTAATAAAACTGTTTTGGGAGACTTGTGTAGTCTGATGAGAAAACTTGGGGTTTGTGGAAAAACGTTTTGGGTTAAGTTCGGTGGTTGAGTTTAGCTCCCACCCTATATGATTGCATATTTCTTGCTTTACGACTTTATAGTCTGTTTCTATTGGGCTTCAGCTCACGGGTGGAATTTTTTGTAAAAAAAAAAAAACCATTTTCAGGTGATGGTGTGCATGAGGAGTAACTCTGGTGATGCCCGCGGTGGCGGAAGACTTTTATAATTTTCCCTTTTTGGTATACCTATTCCTGAAGGCAGGTTTTGTATGCCATAAGGCGATATATCATATGCATGTTGGAACTTTATGTTATTTATTTATGAGAGATCCTTTTGTTGGGTATTTCATTGGTTTCAACAGGCGGATTTACATGTATGAAAACCTATATTTTTATAAAACTGGCGTTTGGTAGATTTTCACGTGACCTCGGGTTTTGGGGCGTGACAACTTGGTATCAGAGTTCTGGGTTCGAATACCTATGAGCCATGGGAAGAGGGTGCATCACCTTGTGAGGATGTGTGTGTGCTTGGTGGCCTATGTTTGGATCA